>JAPYZP010000827.1:0-28635 GCA_030522985.1 Torymus sinensis | reverse complement strand
ACTCGAAGGTTTTCCGAGTAGCCAGGCGTTTATGAACGCATGTGGTTGTGTCGGACTTTGTCATATGTTGAAGTCGTGCACAAACAATAAAACAATAGCGCTAGAGTGGGAAAAGGCTGATAGTTTTTTCTGATCGGCGGCGAGCGGCTGTCTCGATCGGCTTGAGCGTGGCGGCAACGGCGGCAGTCTGGTTCTGATCTCGACACGAAGTTGAGCACTTCGTGGTCCTGTAGCTACTCCTCTTCAATATACGTATTTTTGTGTTAATAGTTGGAGTTTGATTATTTTAACCCTTACACCATCTCCTTTCCTTTCACGCGATAACATTCATAAGAAACAATCTCTATCTCTACGTATCTGTCTCTATGTCTTCGTCTCTACGTCTCTGCCTCTTCGTCTCTGTCTCTACGTATCGTATCTATGTCTCCGTCTCTACATCTCTGTCTCTATTTCTCTGCCTCGACGCCTCTGTCTCAATTTCTCTATCTTGATGTCTCGGTTCCTATTTCTGTGTCTCTACATCTCTGTCGACGTCCTTGCGCCTTCGATATTGTCTTGTCTGTCCATTGTCGTAGTTATGTAGTTAACACTGAGAAAAAAAACAGCCAGAGCTGCTAAAAGCTCAAGACAAAATAGGTGGAATTGTTGCGTAGGACAACAAAGGTTAAATTTGCCGAAGCGCTCCAGTAAAAGGTCACGTGACCTTAGCTTATACTGTTTCGGCCCGACTCTCAAGGAGAAACTGCCTTAGTTTCCGGCAGTTTCTGCCCGACTCTTAAGGAGAAACTGACTGAGTGTCCGGTAGTTTGTGCTTGACTCTCAAGGAGAAACTGTTTGAGTGTCCGGCAGCAACGGCTGAACTCTACGGCGATTTTAACTTAACGTACTTCGGCTATGCCCGCATGCCTGACTTCAGTTAAACTAGCCTTTTTTTCTCAGTGAAGTGCCACCAGATGTTCTTCACTATAAGTTTGCCATGGAGAAATGGGGGTGGGGGGGGGGGGGGGGGGGGGGGGGGGGGGGGGGGGGGGGGGGGGGGGGGGGGGGGGGGGGGGGGGGGGGGGGGGGGGGGTGATTGGTCAGAATTGTTGAAACAACTATATAATATAGGGAGATATATATAAGTACTTTTGACTGTTATTTCCAGGATGTTACTTTATATATATCACTGTTATTTCCAGGACCCAGTGGTTATTTCCGGGACGTCCGGAAATCCCTTTTATACTTTCAATACCCCCAGGGTCCATTATTTCTTTAGTATAATATGTATTGTTTAACAATACAATAACATTAGGGTTATTGTAGTTAACAATGTTATCATTATTTAACAAAATTTAACAAAAATCAAAAAAACTCAAAAAACTTAAATATATATATATATAAACAATAATAATAGAAAATTCTAAAGTTTACTTTCTTTGAGTATGCATATATGTGTATATAAAACGACAAAATGAAGACGTAAATAACAATTACTTAAAACCATCAAATTAAAAATATTCTCGCGCTAAAAGAGACAATTGCCTTCTAAATTTTGAGATTCTTTTACAATTATTCGTACTTTTTCGCAGTCCACTTCCTCGTTCATTCGTTGAACCTCATCATCGTGTACCTGCCGGCGGTGTACGCAATCGTGGCGTAGGTGTGTCCGGGTCCCCCGGCGACGAGGCCGGCGTGTTGCATGCCTACGGCCGGAACTCGCGCCTCGTCGCGTATGTCGAGTTGGCTGATGACGCGGTAGTTGTCGCCCGGGTAGGTCTTGCTGTAGCTGAGCACGTAGTCCGGGTGCCCTCGTGTTACTCCAGGGAGCTGCTGATGACGTCCGCGTTGGGGATCAGGAAGAGAAGGAGGGTGCCGATGAGTGGCGCAGGTAGATCCTGCGGGAGAGCGAGATTAGAGCGTGTTTGATTTGCGAGTTCGAAAGCATTTTTAGATAAGTAACGGGAAGAAAAGTTGAAAGAAATATTTTTTATGATGCTGTTGTAAACGATATTGCGAATAATTGAAATAATGCTTTGATATATGTTTGCTAATTGTTTATCTAACTCTTTAGTTTGTTCCCTATTGTCAATAATTTAGTTTTCTTTCATAGTTATTGTGATAAATTATTTGATCGATATTTAAGAGTCGACTAATTTTTTTTTTTTAAGGCATTATATCAATACACGCTTTTCATTGTAAGAATTAAAACGATTTTTAGTAATCAAATACACTACCCGTATGAAAAAAAATAAACGCAGGAAATCGTACAAAACCGTACAAAACTGTAGAAAACCGTTCCAATTCGGACATATTTCGTTGAATTTGCATGGTTAATTTCTGCGGTTTCCTACGTGGTCGTACGGTTTCGTACAGTTTTGTACAGTTTCCTACATTTACTATTTTGACAGGAAAAAATGCTTATATACACAATAAATTTACGAATCGTAATAAAATGTATGAAAGTATATAAACTCGTACGAATCCGTAAATAAATGTACAAAACTTTACGAAACTGTAAGATTCATTCAAATTTACGAAAATAACTACGTCAACTTGCCATAAACAAAAGTGTCATATTATGTATCGGAATCCAAAAAATAACTCATTAGCACGTGGCTTCCTCAAAATTAATTTACTGATTCCTTTAATTAATAAAAGACCAATTTTACTCTAGTTATGCAACGATAAAAAAATACATTTTTTTTTAAATTATTTTTTTCTCAAAAAAATATAAAGAAACAAACCTAAGAATTTGGCAAAATATAGTATTTAATAATCTTTTTAACCAAAACAATATTCATGTCTATATCTTTTTTTAATTTCGAAATATAACCTATTTACGAAAAATTACGTTTTCATCAATAACAATGACAAAATATAGCTATCAACTTTTTTTTTTAAATTGTATAGAATGTTATCCTGCATAGAGTAAATTCATAATATATAAACAATATTAGTTCCAAATATTAAAAAAATCGAAAATAAAAATTTTTAAAATTGAAAAATCGTTATATAAAAGAAATTGATTTTGATAAAAATAGAATATTGACCCCAACTGTGTTAGCAAAATCTAAAAAAATGATCATTGGTCAAGTAGATCATGAGATATCAGCGAACCTATACGGACCCAGGTGAAAATTTTGTCTGCAGATAATAATTATTAACTATTCATAAAAAACTATAACACTTAGAAAAAAATAAAATGTCCAGATTTGGGACTGTCATAAATTTTTATTTTTATTTATTTACTGCTTTCAATTATTTGTATTAGTTATTATTTTTTATTATTTTTTTCATTCTTGAAAACATTTCGGAGTTAGTAATAGTTATTATAAGGGAAAAAATGAAAAACAATAACAAATAATATGTAAACATAATATATAAGAATAAATGTATGACACTTATTATTTTTTATTCTTTTTTTTTCTTGAAGATCAATATATTTTCTTTATGGCAATGAGTGAAAGAATAAAAAATAAATAATAAAAAATAATAACTTTTGATAAAAAAAAAAAAAAAAAAATAAAGTTTCTATTTGGGTATATGATAAAAGTTTTTATTTGTTATTATTTTTTCTTATTTTAGTTATAAGCTAAGATGATTTCCGTTTGGGTTGGTACGGAAATAATACGGATAACGTAAGTGCAAACTTGGTCTCTTTGTAAATACACTTCATAATTGTATCATCATAAATAAAGAGATAATATTGTTTAAATTATCATATATCTACACTGTTCTTTTATGCAAAAAAAAACGCTCAAGCAAACTGTTATTTTTTCTTTTAATTATAGCGTTAACAATCGTCATTGCATCTCAGCTCACGGTCAACTTTGAATTTTTACATTTGACCTACTTCAATGTAATTTTGATATAGGATCTTATATGGTAGATAGAAATTAACGTACTCCTTTAAAAAAAAGATGATTTTATTCCATTTCTATAATAATTATTAAAAAGTTATTAGCTGATGAATATTTTTTCACAAGGGACCAATATGGTAATATGGCAGTAGATTTCTTTTCATCTTTTGATTTTTATTATAATTCTTTTTAGCCATAATCCATTGTTCTTTAAATCGTCACGAATAGCCACGATAATATTCAAAAAGAAAAAAATCGATATATTTACGTTTACATGCTTATCATCGTTATAATATATTATGTTTTATCCACTCAGTCATTCGATAAATATATACTTTTGCAACTCTTATTTTTATCCGACAACTCAGAAATTATGTTCGATTTAAATCATAAAATACTTCCATACAAGACGACATATACTAAAATATATCCATTGTAAATACGCTACCAGTGTAAATAATTCCATTCCCTTGAAGGTAACAGAATTCAATCAACTATAATGTTTTAATAAATTAAAGATTAATAAAATAAAATTAATTAAATTATTATTTCATGAAGTGATTATTTTTGAACATTAAATAATGCGTAAATATTTAATGAGACAAGTACCAAAAATTACACGGTAATTTTCATTTGGAATTACAAAAAAGAATTATGTTCAAAGGCAATCAACATGCATATAATCCGCCTTATGCTAAGTACGCAAGCAACCATTATTTTTCATATCTCTCTCACTCTCGCGCGCACCTCAATTTTGCCTTTCGTCACGCCAACGGAAAGACAGCAAAGCCCGCACGAAGTAAAAGTTGTCTGCAGCATAAGTGTAGGGCAGGAAAATAAAAATTCGCCGCCATACGGCCTACGCGAGCCACTGCCCGCGACTTGACCGCGTTTTCGGTCCAGCCAATGAAAGCGTCGATAAGTGCTCCACGAGAAAGATTACAAAGCATACAGCAGCTGCTAGGTACACACAGCTCGACAGGAGTAGGGCGCAGATAGCACTGAGATGTATACCTACAGCAGACATGTGAATACTTGTTAGTATGCGCCAATGTGTCTTGTGGTACCGCGTAATTTTACGTGCACCATCGATCTCCGATACCCCGAGAGTATAGAGCACCGTATATAAGTACTTGTTGTTTTTGGTATTGTTTCACTTTTCAGTATGAGGTATGTGATGATTATTGACTATTTAAAATATATCTCTGAACTAAGATGTACGTTTCATTTAAAATGTTTTGGAGAAAGTGCCGTTAGACATTATAGCGCATATGGCATTGTATGAGTAGGTATATTATATGCTAAATCATACATTGTGAAGACTATTTTTATAATTCTCAAATGCAAAGTTTCTTTCTTAATTTATTATAAAAATTTAGAGGAAAAATTCTTTAATGCATTCTCATAAAAATTGATAGCTACAAAATTGGCGCGAAAAGCACACACTCCGCCCGTTGATGAGTTCATAAAATATAAGAAAGGTATTGAAATACAATTTGCCAACTTTTATGATTCTAACATAAATAAAATATTTTCTAACATAAAAAAAAAAATAAACGTGATTTGCATATATGCAGCGGCCTAAATTATTTATAAAACATGTATGAAACTAAAGTGTAAAAACACCAGTTTTCATGGAATATGTTACGAAAAAAATTTTTAATTAAGGTGGTCTTACACCTATAGGCCTTTCTGGCCAAAATTACTTAAAAAAAATGATAAAAAATATTATTATAATAAAAAAAATGACAATATTTTGTAAATATAATTTATTTTGAATAAAATGAGCCAAGGTAGAGGTCCTTAAATCAATGAAAATCCATGATGCGGTCTCAGAGAACAATTACAACAAGAAAAAGAAGTTTACTAAGATTTACTCATACATCTATATTGACCTTGTAACACAGATATCATTATCAATTTTAAAACCAAATATGCATGTAATGTTCATATATATACATACAGTGTAGATATATAACTGTAGTAATTGAAAAGATACATGAATTTGTAAAAAGTGTTCAGCGAAAGAAAAATACAAGTTTAAGGCGGTCTTACACCTATAGGCCTTTTTGGCCAAAATTACCTAAAAAAATGATAAATATTATTATAATAAAATAATGAAAATATATTGTAAATATAACTTGTTTTGAATAAAATGAGCCAAGGCAGAAGTGCTTGACCTCATTTTATCCTCAGTTATAGCATTTTCAACAAAAAAAGTTTGTTGTAACTTTTCCCTAAGACCGCATGATGGATTTTCATGGGACAAAGTGCAAATTGTTCCTAATTTATGTAGTTATGGACCTAAGAGTTGCAATTTTAAGGTTTTTATGTATAAGTATTTTTTTCATGGCAAAAACTGATTTTTTTACAATAATTTTTTTCCATTTTTTTGAATTTTTAGGGTTTTTAGTACTTTTAATGATATTTACAGAAAAAAATTACTGATTACTAAATTATTGATAAACTTTAAAAGCTTAACAATTATCTATCAATTGTAAAACTGTTATTGATGATTTCATGCGATTTTAGTACCGATGCAGAATTAGATAAAATACTGTCAGAGTGCTTTTCAGAAGATGTGCCAATTAGAAGTATATTTTATAAAGGGCTTTTCGTACCGGATTCATATCCGATAATTGCGGATGCTATTGAAAACTTCGAGGTGCGCGATGACGACGTTTGGGTTTGCAGCTTTCCAAAGACAGGTATATTCATAATATGAATTTGATAACCGTGCTTAAAACATTATCATATTCATAATGGCGTATTATCGCGCAGGTACTACATGGACCCAGGAATTGGTTTGGAATATTGGTAATGATTTAAATTTTGAAGGTGCAAAAACTCCATTAACTGATAGATTTCCTTTTATTGAGTACGTACATAAAAATTATAAAAAGTAAGAAATTACCTTTTGTACCGAAGAAAACACTAAAATATTTTTTCTTTATAGATTCACAGGAGCAACAACGACTGGATGGATTTTAAATGAAGATCCCACTAAGAAATTTCCCGACAAAATAGCTAAGAGCGTGGAGTATAGCACGAAATTACCTAGTCCTAGATATTTGAAAACTCACATGCCATTTCACCTACTGCCACGGCAATTACGAACAGGCGAGAAAAAGTGCAAAATTTTGTATGTCGCGAGAAATGCAAAGGACACGTGTATTTCTTATTATCATCATTACAAATTGTTGGAAGCTTATCGGGGAAGTTTTGAAGATTTCTGTAAATTATTCTTGCGAGACAGAGGTAATTTTGGTGTTTCCTTATTACATTTTATCATTATCGATATCGATTATACGCTATATACGTGTAATATAATTGATATTTTCCTATCTTCCATATTATTAATATAAATTATTTTAAATAAAGTCTACTATGGACCATTTTGGGAACATATTATTGGATATTGGGAAAGAAAAGACGATGGAAATATGTTATTTTTAAAATATGAAGATCTAAAAGCGGTAGGTTTATATTGGTTTTCTATAAAAACTCAAGTTTTTTATTCTTAAATTTTTTCATATTTAATTCCTGTGCAGAATCTTCCATCTGAAATAACAAAAATTGCAAATTTTCTGGGTAAATCTTTAACGAGCCAACAAATACAAGATTTGCAGGAGCATGTGAGCTTTAATAAAATGAAAGTAAATCCCTCACTCAATATGAAAGGAGTTATCGACGATTTAAAGGAAAAGCGATTATTTGGTAAAGATTTCATAATGGAGGGAGAATTCGTTCGAAAAGGATCTGTTCGCCAATGGGAAGATGCAATGTCGAAAGAAGTAATAAAGCAGTTTGATGATTGGTCAGCCAAAAAATTAAAAAACTTTGAAGATTTACAAATCAAGTTTTTATAAATATTCAAATTATTTTATATGCCGTAAATCAGTTTTTACAAATATATTTTATTATTCAAAATTTAATGTGTATGAAAGTTTACTTGAATGCCAGATATAATGAATTATTTATTTTCTTTTTGAAAAAAAATGTGGAATCCCCACAAGGTTATACATTACCAAAGTAAACATTCGGAATGTTTATAGCAACATATAATCTTAAATTTCCTTAAATTTTTAGGTAATACAAGAAAAAAATTATGGAGTAATTATTTTGTTTATTACTTTATATAGAATATATTACGGTACATACTACGACATTTATGGTTTTTAAGAACAATAATTATCATATCGTGCTACAATATTATTTGTTATATTGACATCATTTTTCAAATGAAGAGCATAAAATGAGAAACGAATGAAATTAGATTAAAGTGAAGGCCTTAAATCACGACTTGAAAAATTTTTTTCGAGCATACCTTCGGTGTATCGTTTTTTTTTTTTTTGTTAAATCACGACTTGAAAAATTTTTTTCGAGCATACCTTCGGTGTATCGTTTTTTTTTTTTTTGTTTTTTATAGTTTATAAAATGAAGATCCACAGTTGAACAGCGTCCATCAAGTGCACTCCTTTTTTTTAGAACAACTTATACTTTTTAAGAAAATGGCAAAAAAGTCCTCCTCTTCAAACCTCAGCCATTTAACTCAGAACCGATCGAATCAAAGTTTCAAAAAAGAAATTGAAACTAGAAAGAAAGATCTTTCATTTCCTTTTTTGAAAATTCAATTGAAATTTAAAATGTCGATTCCTTCAAAAGTTATAAGGGTTTGAAGTCGAACGTCGAAAAGGTATAAAAAGTACGTTTAAAGCCAAGGCTGCCAATTTCTGCGATTTATGCATGCCTTTTCAACGTTCAACTTCAAACCCTTATAAATTTTCAAGAAATCGACATATTTTAATTTTCAAAAAAGGGCACGTAAGCGGTTGAGTCGTACGGTTTCGAGCTAAATGGCTGATGTTTGAAGAGGAGGACTTTTTTGCCATTTTCTAAAAAAATATAAGTTGTTCTAAAAAAAATAGTCCACTTGATGGATGCTTCAATTGTGGATCTTCATTTTATATACTATAATTAACGAAAAAAACCATACGCCGAAGGTGACTCGAAAAATAAAGTTCAAGTCATGATTTTGGGTTTTGTCGGCACTTTGATGAGAATTGCACATATAAGTATAGCATTTCGAATCATCACAGAAGTTATCATCCTGAAACTCGATCATCATTTCGAACTAAGCAGTGCGAAAATATATAGCTAACAATCAGCTCCCCCAAAAAAATCAAGATCGCGATGACATAACTAACGGCCAGAAGGCAGAAGCTGTAGGTGAGCTCCTTGAGGGTGAATATCCTGGCGCTCTGCCAGTCGACGCGTTGATTCCTACGCGAGTTGATAGCTTCGATCTGTTTGCGAATGAACTGAAAAGCTCCGGCCTCCAGAAGGCGCTTGTACATGAGGTCCATCCTGCCGAATAGCGGCCAATCTTCGTACGTGAGGAACGTGAGGTAGTTGTCGAACATGCTCGAGCGCGACACGTGCATCACGTCGCTCCGGTTGATGCCGAACTTGATCACCATGCAGTCCTCGAGGCAGGCCACGTTCTCCGCTCTCTGGAACGATTATTGTTTCGTGCGCAGAGAATTTTAGTGTAAGGTAAAGTTAATTTCGTAAGAATTTAAAGCACTTTTTATTTTATATGAAATATTGTGAATATTATTCTTGAATTTGTAGAAGAAAAAAACCTAAAAAATCTTTTTTTTCAAATTTTAAACTTAAAAAGAAAGAAAAATATAGTTAATTGTTCAAATACAAATTTGCATATTCAGATATACAATTCTTGAAAGTCAATTCAGTCAAACAGTATTAAAAATGATCTCCTGAAATTTGTATGTTACTTTTTCGATATTTTTTTTTTACAAATTAGTTATTAACTATTTTATAATACGAAATACAATAAGTAATTTAAAAAACAATTAACGCTTATAGTAGCAACAGAGATGACCAATAGTTTCTCGAAGACAATGTTACACATTGTTATTGGACAACTGGGGTCAGTTGTGCTAAGTGTAAAATATTAGTTTACGAACCATATTTAACGAATAATATTTTTAACTATTGGTTCATCAGAAATAGTTACGTAAAAATTAATAATGACTGTATAACCATCACAATTTTACCTAGAGAAAACTTTTGTACTAAAAATTACTACATTTGATTGCAAATACAGACAAACTTATATTTCAAAGAAAATTACAACAATTTATAGTAAAAATTCATAGAGATATGAGTCTGTCCCTCAATTACCATAATAAAACGTACTGATTTTTACTGCAAAATTTGAGATCTCATTTTATTTGTTACCGTTTGATATGGGCTAATATATATTTTCAATGGCATGATGTTTAAACCTTGAAGAAAATTGACGTAGTACCTTCGAGCTCATAAAAATTCTTTGCGGTTTAGTATAACCATAAATAAAATAATGCTTTTCTCGCTCGATATCCAAGATATCGATTGTTACTCAGAAATAGCCAGCTGTTATATCTGTTCTATTTGATCAAACAATGAATTATTGTTAAATATCAATCTTATTTTGATCTTTCATTATCATCCATAGCATCAAAGGGAGAAAAAAATAAAAAAAAATAGACAAATCTAAAGAAACATCTTACATTGAGCCTCTCGATACACTTCATTAAGGTGCCCCGATCCCTGAGCCTCGGCACCATTCTCGGATCGTCCAAGAACTGATTTAAATACGTATTGCTGTGAATCTCGTGCTTGGAATTAGCCAAATCCTCCGTGGTGTCGACGGTCGGCCGGTAGCTCGGCACCGCGAGCAGGGCATTCAGCTGGCTCTGCACGTACGAGCTGAAACCCATGAAGAGGACGACGTACCAGGCGAACAGCAATCTTTCGGATCTGCGTCGGGGCCGGTACATGGCCGAGACGCTCGTCATCATGCGCAGAATGTCGAGAATAACCGAGCGCAAGGGTTGGTCGAAAAACAGGCTCAGGGATATTGTCGAGCTGGCGATAATGAGGCCGAGCAGCGAGAAAAACTCGGGCGTGAGGATGCGACCGACCTGCTCGATGATCGAGATCTCCTCCTTCAGGGTGACGATGCACAGGCCCGAGCTCTCTAACGTGTTGATTTCGTTGCGCCAGAGGTTGCGACGGTACTCGATGTTCACCCCCATGTCGCACCTGAATTTTAATACTTGTAAATATGAAAATATAACATTTAGGAGAGAACACATCACACCTGCCATATAGAATGTCAGCGAGCAGGTCGCTGGGTGAGCCGTTGTGATCGATGATTCCCCTCGATTCGTTTAATTTAACATGAAACGGCGCTTCGAGTTTTTCCAATATGATATGCAAAATTTCAACGCTCATACCGCTCAGTTTAAAGGGACTCCTAAGATCCTCAGGCATGAGCATGGGAAGCGGTGTTGCACACAAGGTTAGAGGATAAGTCTTCAGCTTCGTTGTTTTGTCAAAGATGAGATTCTTGCAATCTACTTATCAGGATCCGAGATTTTTTAAGTTGTCGTATAATATATAATTAAATATAGTTGTACGAAAATGAAAGGGTGGAATAATTATAATTATACGAATAAATGAAAGTTTTAAATATCTAATAATGATTTCAAATTATGAAAATAATTTATTATATGTTTATATACCTAGCAATTTAATTGACTTCTCCTGGTAATACAATCGCTTAAATAGTGTCGACATGAACCCTTTCTTCCGCTCGTGAATATCAACAAACTCCCATTCGTCAGATGCGTCCTGACTGTATGGATTGATCGTGTACAATTCACTTCCGTTATCAGTTATATTGCAGAAGAATACAGCGTTGATGACATTAAAGTCGAAAGCAATAACTTCCAAAATGTAACGCGCGCCATCGCAAGTTCCATTAGCACTTGCTAAGAAGAAAATTCCCATTCCGTTCCACCACGTTGACTTTCGAAGTTCTTCTAATAAGAGAGAGAACGAGGACGGATGGATATCGTAAAGGAGAAAAAGGTTTGCTGGATAAGGTTTCGAAAGTACTTCGATCCAGTCTAGCTTGAACAAGCCTCTGTTTCTCATGTAATAGTTGGCTTTTCTCAAATCTGATATACCGACCAGTCCGATAGTCGAAAAAGCGTCACCTTTGTATTTTATGTTGATTTCGCTCCGATTTCCAGTCAAAATTATCGGTCCCTTTCTATCGTTGAAACATTGTTGTATGATGTTCATCTTGTGAGAAAACAAAATTATACGCTCACAAAACAAATATAATCCTTAAAAATTTTCTGGGAAAAGTGATTTTGTAGTAAGAGATTTTTTAATATAACAAACCTACCGTTATATCTTTAAAGGAGGTAAAATAGTTTTCTTTTTTTACAATGATATTTGGGTAACTTGACAAAAATATAACTTTGGTATTAAAAATAATCACAAATGCAATTATAATTATTCTCATACTCATTCTTTTATAAATGATTAACAGCTATCAAATATAAATATAATTTTAAACGTTACGATATTCAAATATATACATGGTCTTAGATACTCAAGTTTCATCTGTACTTTGGAATGCATCCCAGATACTGAAATGTTTCATAAAGTATATGAGTTTTTAACAAGAGCATTTATGCTTTTCAAGTAAGTGTGTTTTCTTTAAACTAAGTTTAATAGTTTTCTTGGATCTAATAAATTGTTTTATTATTCTCTCGATTACTACTATTAGATTTGTGATGGACTATAGCAAAAGTATGTAAAATTTATCATAAGGTAAAATCAAGACACAAAATAGGGCTTTTTCACTGTTTTTACAGCTTTAATTGCACATAACTTTCTTCAGTGATCGAATTTCATCTTCAGCCAGGTGCCATTTGAAAAGTAATATTTTAAGACATCTTTTAGCCTTTTCTGGGTCAAATCAACCTGGTCGTACACACCTTTTTCAGAGTTTGAATATTGTATTTCAATATATTGATTGACTCAACAAAATTTGTATTGATGAAACAATAATTCTTAACAATTCTTCTTAGAAATTGTAAACTTTTTCCCATATTGCTATACAAAAAGTTTCAAGTTTTTTAGTTAAAAAATCATAAAAATTGAAAGATTTTGACAAAAGTCAAAATTTTCAAATTTTCAAAAAATTCTAACTCTTGAACGGTTGCATATTTTGCTCTAAAATTTTATGGCTGTATATTAAGGCTATTTTCGAGCCGGTAAAAAAAAATGTTGAGCAATTTTAAAATCTTGAAGAGGACAGTTGACCTGAAACGTCCCATAGATATATATATATATATATATTTTGTGACTATTTTTATAAATGATGGTTTGCTGTTCTAATGAAAAGATTTTACAGAATATAACGTATAATTCTGATACAGGGATTCAGCTTAGATATCTAGTTATCATACAAGTTTAATATCATCAATAGCTTGAGACTACTAAAATCAATGTTCTGCAGCTCTACGTAACTTTCGTAGCTTCGTCATATACCTAAGTATATAACGTCAAGTGTGATATATATATGCGCAAAACATAGACGAATGCACAATTCATCGTTGTACTATACATTTAGTAAGTGGAAATTTAATTTGCTCAAAACTGTTTAAAACAATTCGTAACTGTTCAAATCTGTTTAAAACTGTTCAAAACCGTTTAAAGCTGTTTAAAAGTGAGTATTTTTGAGTGTTTATAACAGTTTTGAACTGATTTGAACAGTTTTAAATAGCCTTGAACAGTTATGAACTGTTTTGAACAACATTTACAAACACTTTTGAACTTTTGTATTAAAATATCATTAATTAACAAAAATTTATTTAAAACAGTTTAAAACAGTTTTGAACAGTTATGAACGGTTTTAAACAGTTTTAAACCGTTTTGAACATTTATGAATGGTTTCAAACAGTTTTGATCAGTTCTGAAGTTTTGAATTAAAATTGTTTAGAATAGTTTTGAACTGGTCAAATAAATTCTTCAAATAAACTGTTTCAAATAAATTCCTGATGATCAATACATTTTCAATACAAATGTTCAGAATTGTTTCAAACTGTTTAAAATTATTCATAACTGTTTGAAACTGTTCAAAACTATTCGTAACTCTTTAGAACTGTTTTAAACATCCTAAAATTCACACTTTTGAACAGTTTTAAACAGATTTGAACAGTTACGAATTGTTTTAAACCGTTTTGAGGAAATTAAATTTCCATTAGGGATAGTATATAATATTCAAATTTAATAATGTATTAGATTTTGTAAACATTTATGAATTAATGCTTAATTATTCTATTCTATTCTAATAATAATGATTATAATTAATTTTATAAGAATCGTTATAATATTTATTAATTTATAAATAAACAAATGTTAAGTAATTTATAAGTATTATTATGATTATTTACAAAAATTTACTTTGTAAATATCAATTATAAATTAATTTCTTTTGAAAATTTTATTAATTATGGAAATAAAGTTGTTAAATTCAAATTTCCCGCCTCGCGCACCATAAATTTTTAAATTCAATTAGTTGGTCGTATTTCGTACACCAACAGGAAAATTAAATTGAATATAACTTCCTAAGATGGAAATCAGTCATGTCACGTATATGTCGAAATTAGCTTACACATACTATATCTAATTAATCCAATTTAAGTTAATTTACACTATTATCCAGCATCGTTTCCAATCTAGCCCTCGCGCGGTGATCGGTGTGCAGCTGCTTCGGCTGCATAAAAAAAAACAGCCATATCCGAAAAGAAGCGCGAGAAATAACGACGAAAGCGCGCGAACGTCGCGCGCGCATAAGTACACCGCCTTAAGAATTCGCTCCGAATTCCCGAAAGCAATATTTCGGAACAGCGCGTTGCCCACTGCCGCCGCGCAGTAACGTCTTTGTGGCCTGCGCGCGCTCTCTCTCGAAAAAAACAATAAGCGCTTCGGGAATCGGGCAGAGCAAAAAGATAAAGTAGGTATATACGCGCATAATACGTTGATCACCGCGGGATGCGGCTGTGCGTGTGTCAATGAGGAAGAGTCTTTGGCAGGTGAGTTTGCGGCAGAGTCCCTATGGTTACGCACGCATCATATATCCAGCCGCTTTGCCCGTCAAAATTCAGGCCTAGACGCGAAAGAAAAAAACAACGTTATTTTATAGGTTAGTCCCTCCTCTCTGTCCTAGCGCACGCACGCACACGTCCCGGGGAAAGGAAAAGAAAGTGCGTAACGTAACGAGCGAGCGCCGGGGACGAGGTTGGCCAAGGGTAGGAAAGTGTCTCTTGCCGAGCGAGAGCGAGAGGAAGGTTTTTCCAGCTTTGCCGACGAGCTTTACAATGCGAGACTTGCTTTTCTGAAATCTTGGATGACCGGTTTTTAACGACGAAGGCCGAAACTCGGAGGTTATGTATGTTTTCTCTGTGTGACCCGCTGATAACGAAGATCCCAAGAAGATGATTGAGAAAGTGGCTCACGTGACACAATTCAAGAAGATTTTGCAGGAATTTCCCAAGAACCTGAAGTTCTGCTTCGCCTATGGCTCAGGAGTCCTCAAGCAGCAAAAGAGCGAACCATCAAAGAATATGCTTGACCTCATATTCGTAGTACGCAATCCATACCAATGGCACGCTGACAACATGACCATGAATCCAGACCATTATGCCCAGCCTCTGAAGTTGTTTGGCCACAAAGCTATTGCCAAAGTTCAGGAAACTTGGGGTGCCAAAATATACTATAATACGCTTGTCAAGACAGCAGAAGGAAGAGATATGAAGTATGGAGTGATTTCAGAGATTTCTTTGGTCGAGGATTTATTGGACTGGAATATGTTGTATTTAGCTGGAAGACTTCACAAGCCAGTGGAAATTATTGTCGAGCCTGATGAACATTCTCAGCTAAGAACTGCTTTGGTGCAAAATTTGCATTCTGCTGTACATGCTGCTTTAATATTATTACCAGAACACTTCACTGCAGTAGAATTCTACAAAGTTATTGCTGGACTATCTTACAATGGTGACTTTCGAATGAGATTTGGTGAAGACAAGAATAAGATTGATAACATTGTTGTACCACAAATTAGTAAATTTTCGGAGCTTTATGCTCCAATATTAAAACATTTTGATCAGTACTTAGAATTACCAAAGAGTGGAGATCCAAATGATATGTGTAGACAGGATCTAAGCCCAGAAACAAGGATTCATCATTTGAACCACTTACCAAGAACACCGCAAGTAAGGCTAGTCAGAGCTTGGTCACAGGGGCCAAGATCCAAAGATACCGAAGATTGTTTGAGAGCTATTGCACATGACCCAGATTCTAGTGAAATTCTAGACCAGTGCCTAAAGGACATTGTGTGGAAATCTAGTATATCACAAAGTTTAAAGGGACTAATCACAGCTGGACCCCTAAAAGCTATACAATACAGTGGTGCCAAAATAATGAAAATGATAAAATCTGCTGATAAGAAAAAACTATCTCCACCCGAGTTAAAACAAGAATTCAAGAATAGTGATTCAGTGACAAAACCTACTGTGAAACCCAAAAGTGAAACCAAGAATTCAGAAAAGCGAGCTGACTAGTAACAAGAAATTGCATTTTGAACTTGTTACAAAGCTGTCTTTGTGTTGATTATTTTTTAATAAAGCACACTGTGCAGTTAAATCATAAAAATTGTTTTGATTTACATAGTTTAATAAAGCGTATTATATAAAATTTTAGTTCTTTTAAAAATATTTTATTAGTTGTAGATGTTGATTTTTAGTTGTCTACTTAAATTTTTTGCAAAATAAATTTGAATTTGGATGGTTTATATAAGATTTTATTTTGACAATTGATATCAATTTAATGTTCAAATATTATAATTTTTTATTCCCAAATTAATAAAATTATTCTTAAAGGAAATTTTGTTATTTACATATAAAGTTGAGCAATAAACGAAGTATTTATTACAATAGTAACTGATGTGCGTAATTTACGATGTGATGTACGAATTTATTCTTACATTTAGAATATTCAAATATCCATTCTAATTATATTTTTATTTTCTAGATATCACCAGAGATTATCTAAAAAATGGATTCGGACTCGGAGAGTCAGGACAGTGACGAAGGACGACGATTTCGTTTTGAAACGACACGAAAGGATGCTGGCTCGGTTCGGGATTCAAAAAGAAGACTTTCACCACTGCGAAACAGGCGTAGCGAGCGTCGATCGCGATCCAGGGGCAGGAGTAGAGATCGGAGCAGAGATAGAAGTAGAGACATAAGTAGAGACAGAAGGGATGACCGACTGAGACACTCGAGGGAAGACTCATCCCGGAGAAATCGATCGCCCAACGACAGAGACACGAACAATCGGCACTCCACGAAGGACCGAAGTTCCAAAGAGCCCACGAAGGACTCCAAAAGCAGCAGCAAAGATTCGAGCTCGAGGAGGCACGAGAAGGATTCTCGCACTTATCGCACGAAAGACTCCAGAGGCTACGACTCCAAGGACTCGAGGGACTCGAGGGACGGCAAAGATCACAGCGACGCCAAGCACAAGAGCAAGTCGCGTGAGAAGCACAAACAGCGCTCGAAAGACAGGAGTCGCGAACGCAGCACCCAGGAAGAAGCTCCAAAAAAGGAGGAGAAGCCGCAGCTGGATGCCGGGACGCCACCACCCGTCTCTACCGAAACAGAGGACAAACAAAAACCGTTGCTGAAGAAGCGACACGTGGAGGCGAGCGAGAAGGTAAATGATCCTATTAGCACGGAGCGTGTCGAGCCGAAAGCCGAACCGAGCAGTAGTAGTAATATCGTAGTAGCCGTTTCAGATATCGTGCTGAGCCGGCCCGCCGTCACGACGGCCCAGCTAGATACCGCCCCAACAGCCAAAAAAAAGCCCAAGTCGTTCTTCGATCGCGTCATCAACAAGCGGAGCCGCGAGGCTGAGAGCGACTCGCTGTACGGGCCGGCGTTACCGCCAAAACTCGAGCAAAAAATGCTCAATGCACAAGAGCTTGCGGAAGCCGAGAGCACGACTAAAGATGTAGATATGGTGGAGGTTCCCGCGGAGGAGACGGCCGCCGAAGGGATTGGCCCCGCTCTACCCCCGAATCTCCAGCCGACGTTGAGGGAAGACGAAAGTAATAGTGTCGCTGACAAACCGGAAAAAGATGTAGAAAGCGTAGGGAAGAGAGAGGTAGAAGAAAAAAAGGAAAGCGTAGACGAGGAAGACGAAGATGAAGACGATGCCTTTGGTCCCGCTTTGCCTCCGCACATGAAAAAGAAAGTAATCGGCCCGGTGCTGCCCGCAAACTTTACTGTTCCTACTGATGTGCCCGACGCAGCGCAAGACTCAAAGTCCGATGAGGAAGATAAAAACAAGGATGATGACGATGACGACGATGTCGACATGGGTATAGGTCCGTTGCCTCCTGATCATCCAGCAGCTCGGGACAGCCTCGTCCAGATGCAGCTCGAGTACAGGGCGCGCAAGGTCAAAGAGAGATTCCAGGATAAAGTAAGAATGTTTCATAATTAAAAGAAGAAAATGTTATAATTTTGATTAATAAACGTTTCATAATGATATTTCAGACTAGTCCAGAGAAAAATAAGCGCGAAGAATGGATGGTAGAATTGCCACCAGCGCATGCCGTTGCCTTAGGATTGGGTTCGATAAATCGTAAATTCAAAACTAGCGAAGGTCCAGACATGTCCGACAGATCGATGTGGACGGATACCCCGGAAGACAGACTCCGCAAAGAGAAGGAAAAGGTCATCTATTCAAAATTATTAAGAACATAATTTTTCAATTGATTATACATGACTATTAAGAAGTAGAATTAAAACTTACTACGAAAACGAGTGTAATTTGAAAATCTTATCACTACAGGAAGAGAATCGATTTGTTTCATCTCAAGAATCGAAAAAGTCCAAAAAATCGAAAGACAAAGACAAAGACAAAGAACCAGATGAACCTGTTGAGGAAAAGGAAGAGTCATTGTTGGACATGCATTTGAAAAATTTAAAGAAGAAAAAGAAGGTAAACAGATGAATAAATAATATAAATGTCATTATATGAATATAAATGATTAAATGTAAATGATATGCATATAATGGCCTAATGATTGTAATTAATTGTAGCAAGCGGAAAAGGAAGCAAAAGAATCCGGGCTACCGACTCGACGACCTTTTGATCGTGACGTTGACTTGCAAATAAATCGTCTGGACAACGCGAAGAAAAAGAAGATTTTTGAAAAAGCCAGCCGTCTCAACGACAGATTTGCCGTGGGAAAATACTGATGATTAATTGTACATTATTTATTAGCTGTATTATAAATTGGACGCTTGATTAAGTCTAAAAGTATCGAAATAGATGAATTTTACACTTTTTTCATTAAACCGTTAATGAATAGTTTATATTATTTCATGCAATTCTGGAATCTTTGTTTATTTGCAAGTAGTTTACCTATAGAATTCAAAAATTAAAATTATAGATTCTAAGATTTATATTTTTTATTTTCGTGAATCGCCATATCATCATTGACGAATGTGTATAAATCTCTTTTGTAATATCTGCGCCAATGTGTAAATCAAGAAGTGCTTGTTTTTGAGAAACTATTAGTTATAGTATTATTTTTTGTAAATCTGTCATGATAAGTGACAATGTTGAAGCCTACAAAGAAAAGTCTGAATCTGGAACGCTTCTTGATGACCTTGAAACATTATTGACATAAATTGAATGGAATGTATGTGTGGTTATAATGCTAAAGTGAAACTAAATATCATGTTGATAATTGGTTGTTATAAAAATAAACTCCTTTTAGACAAAGATCTTGTATTTCTTAATGACAAAATAACGACCAGTGGATAAAGCAAAATAAACTATTTTGGATCACTCATTGTAGAAAACTCTTCAATCTTATTTTCAAAAACATTATTTATTTTATTAAATTTGTATACAACATATGTATATACTATCATTATTTTTAAACTTTTCGTTCAATTTGACTTTAAATTAAGAATAAATCATTACCTATACAACATTGCTTACAAATCAACATAAAGAAAAAATTAACAAAAAAAGTACATTAATGTTTTTTTTACAATTTATTAATTTTTTTTTTTATTTATAATAATATAACAAATTCACTTCTTGCGAATCACCCATACATGAAAAATATGATTACAAATATTCCCTTATTTAACTTGAGTTTTTATATGCTGAAGGAATTCGTAGTAACTCAGCGCGTTCTCGAATCTGTCCTCGATGAGGCGCTCTGTGAACATGGTCCTAAAGTGACCATCGTCCCTAATGACTTGCGTGGTCGCGTAACACGGCTTCTCGTCCTGCAGTGTAGCGACAAACGTCCTCAGCCTCTCGGATTCCGGCGTCGTGAGCTCCGGCAGCCCGTACATCTCCTCGGGAATAGCGGCGAAACTCGAGACGCCGAGAATGTTGTAGCAGAACGAGGGGTGCACGTTCTTGCCGACGTAAAGGAGTATCTGATCGCCCGCATCGAGCAAGAAGACGCCTCGCGAGTCGAGCTTCTCCGCCGACAGGTGCAACCGCTCGGGCTGCGGACTCAGCTCGCCGTCCACCTCGCTGACGGTCGACATCGCCAAGTCGTGCACAGCGTACAAATCCGGGTAGACCATCTGGATGAGGTGACACAGCGGCAGCGACTTCAGCTGGCACATGGCGAAGACCCGGTCGTCGAGGCGCGTGTTCACGCCGAACCTGAAGGCCTTGCACTTGAGCAGGGCTATTATGTACATGGGTAAGAGCTTGAGGTTCTGCGGGGCCGGGAGGCCGCTGCTCGGGAAGCCCTGCAGAAGCTTGTACGAGGAGAGCGCGTCGACGGCCGCGTTGATGAGGGCCTCGCGCGCGTCGGACAGCGAGGACTGCAGCGAGCGGTCCACGGCCATCTTCGCCAGGAGGCCGATTATGCACTGCTGGTCCGCCGAGTAGACGACGTCCGAGAGGCTCGAGGTGATGGGCAGGCAGAGAGTGTGCACGCGGATCCTGCGCTCGCCCTTGCTCGACGTGTAGAGGAGCGCCGCCTGGAAGCAGACGGTCTGCATTTCCGAGAGGTTCTCTTCGATCGTCACCTGCATGCCGAAGCCCGCGTCGGGGTTGATGTTGGGCAGACTCAGCAGGTCCGTCGAGCGCACGAAGAAGTTGCCGTGGAACGTGTGGATGCTGAGGCCGCGCGTACACCGGATGCGCATCACCGCCTCGAAGCCGATCTTGCGCGTGAGGTAGCGCCGCAGCATCTTGTCCAGGGCCTCGACGTGCTGCAGCTTCGATGCTTGGAACAGCGGCAGGTAATAAATACAGCCCCCGGAAAATTTACAAATGCCCGATAGCGTGGCCAGATCGCTGTACTGGCAGTTCAGGAGAAACAGATCGACGGCCACCTGCTGGCCGCTGCAGTCTAGCGCTAGCCGCTTGTAGAAGTCCGTGGCGGGATTCAGATAGGGAACGTCTTTGGACGATCTGGTGTTGGGGTCCTCTCGAGGCTGAAGTCCACCTGGACCTAGATTTGGTAAACACAATTGAAATACAGTAACCCTTCCACCTGTCGGAGACATAAGCTTAAATGCAGCTTGGAGTGCTGCTCCTAAAGCACAATTAGTATCATAACTATCTTTAAACATATATGGCAGCTGATTTAACAAGTCCTTGATAAGCTCCTCTCGTTCCTTCAGGTTGACTATTAAATTTTCTGGACAAGGCAGGAAAACGTCATCTACATCCAGCATAATCATTTGATGAGGCTGGGATACATTTTCTTGCATACTAAAAAAGTGTAATGCTGAATTAACTGCTAAGAATCCAACTTGAGTTCTGCCGTCACCAGGAAGCCTGGACATTTCTTCGGCAACAATGTTACATACTATATTTAAATAACCGCTTTCCACAGCTAGTCTTGATACGTCAAATATGAAGAGGTATACCGCTGGTTGAGGTGGACGTAGCATATATTCACTTGGTGCTATAAATTCAATGGTACTAGTTCTTATTTCGGGTCTTCTAGATGGATCTCCATAAGATTTTGTTGCAGGATCAAATTGAAATTCTTCAGGAAGTTCATTAACTTTATAACATAAATTACACTTCCATCTTTTAGAATCTACAAAGTAGACAAATGGGTTTATATACGTTCTGCATGATCTACATCGAACAATTGTACTACACTGTATTACAGGTAAGTGATTTAAATCTTTGAAAGGATGTATAAGAATGCCCAGTGGTAAACGTGCCTTTTGCAGTAATGAATTAGAATCTGGTATTTTTGTTAATGTACACCTAAAAATTTCAGGGCTGCAATTAACTCGATCCAGCAAGTCTTGTTGGAGTTTTATCCTTGGAGCTGGAACCTTTTCTGGTGGCAGGACATTTCTGCATTGCAAAAGATCAATAGATTCTGTACCCCAAATTTTATTAAACCCAGCCTTTGTTACGTTTAAGTTCTGATTATTCATTTGATTATTGTATGGACTATAATTTGCATTTGGTGACCTCATATCTAGTGGTCGATTTGTTGCTGAATAAGGCTGTGGAGGCAATGGTGACATTGCATTTGGTTGTGATTGAGGTTCTGGTTTATACGTTGCATGGGGTGGTACTCCACCTGACAAGTTAATGTTTTGGAACTGTTGAGATAATCCTTGTGATGCATCAGCTCTACTTAAAGGTGGCCCTGTTGACAAAGGTGGACCACTTGCCATTGGTGGTCTACTATTCAAAGGTAGACCACTAGGCACAGGTGGTCCACTATTTAAAAGAGGGCCACTGGATACAGAAGGTCCACTATTTAGTAGAAGGCCACTGGATACAGGAGGTCCACTGTTAAGCATAGGGGCACCGGATGCAGGAACTCCACTATTTAGCAAAGGGCCACTGGATGTAGGAGGTCCACTATTTAACAAGGGGCCACTAGGTATATGAGGTCCACTATTTAATATGGGGCCACTAGATGTTGGAGGACCACTAGATTTAACAGGTCCACTGTTAAAAGAAGGCCCACTATTTAATGGAGGCCCACTAGCAACTGGAGGTCCACTATTGAAAGGAGGTCCACTATTTACAGAAGGTCCACTGTTTAAAGAAGGCCCACTATTCATAGATGGTGGTCCACTGTTCATAAGGGGCCTATGAGTTATTGGTGGTCCACTAACTAAGGAAGGCCCACTGTTCAACAGTGAAGCACTATGTAGTGATGGTCCACCAGTCACTGGAGGATTAGTATTTAATGGTGACATACGAGGTGGCACAGTACTCATAGCTGGATTGGTATTTAATGGTGAGGTTCGTGGTGGCACAGTATTCATAGCTGGATTAGGATTCAATGGTGAGCTGCGTGGTGGTCCACTAAACAGAGGCTGTCCACTACTTACAGGAGCCATTGTATTCAATGGCGAACTGCGAGGCGGTCCACTATGCAAAGGCTGTCCACTACTCACAGGAGCCATTGTATTTAATGGTGAGCTGCGTGGTGGTCCACTAAGCAGAGGCTGTCCACTACTTACAGGAGCCATTGTATTCAATGGTGAGCTGCGAGGCGGTCCACTATGCAAAGGCTGTCCACTACTCACAGGAGACATTGTATTCAATGGTGAGCTGCGAAGTGGTCCACTATGCAGAGGTTGTCCACTACTTACAGGAGACATTGTAGTTAATGGTGAGCTATGAGGTGGACCACTGTGCAAGGGAGGACCACCGTGCATGGCTGGTCCACTGTTCAAGGGTGGTCCACCACCCACAGGTTGAGCACTACTCATTGGAGAGCTACGATTCAGCTGTGGGGCAGCATTTAACTGTGGATTACTGTGCATTGGTGGAGCTCTGTTTAAGGGCGGAGTACTGTTCACTGGAGGTCCAGTGTTTATTGCTGGCC
Organism: Torymus sinensis; assembly: GCA_030522985.1. NCBI lineage: Eukaryota > Metazoa > Arthropoda > Insecta > Hymenoptera > Torymidae > Torymus > Torymus sinensis. Next base: position 4,995 of record JAPYZP010000827.1, on the reverse strand, counting down.
CTCCGCTGCTCATGGGTGGCCCTCCGGTGCTCATCATGGGCCCACCACTTGTCAATTGTCTGTTTGTCATAACGTCTTGGCTATACATTGCACGATTATCGCCATGCTGATACGCATCCATTCCGACGTAATTGGACTCATTGGGTTGCGAGTTGTCTTTCCGACTCATTGAACGACGATAATGCGCAGAACGACGTCAGGCCCGAATAGTTGAAAACAGTTTCCTCCGTCAGCGCTCGAGAGGTTAACTCGGTCGATCCTGAAACAGCAGTAATAGATATACACAATTAAAACCTCTTTTTTCCAAGGTTGCTGTGGCCAGCACGACAAAGTCAAGACCAATCGCTCTACCTTCATAAAACTCTGCGAATCGACGGAGCAGCGATCGAGGTGCGTTATAAAATAATAATTCATATATTACACTATATTGCAGACAACTTAGCTAAAACATCGGAGAGGTGTAGGAGAGAGAGAGAAAGAGAGAGAAACCACCTCGATGATGACTCCGTCTTGAATCGCGGACCGAACTGTACACGCGGGCGCGCGGGGAGAGGACTGCCAAAAGCTCGACTACGTGTCTCTTGTTATAAATACGACGCGGGAAAGCCTCACGCAAACTACAATTTCTTTCTCTTCTTAACAATTTTGCCCATTGTAAACTTTAACCCTAAAGGTGTGTCTACAACCGCTCGCCTTTATAACCTCACTACGTCAGCGGGGCTCGGCTCGGTCTCTATCCTCTCATCTACGCCTACCTCTGCGCAACTCGCAAAGTATGTGTTGGATGACAGGTCACACGCATCACCCACTTGCGCAGCACGCGCGCGCGGCACGAGTATGATGGGGGACGCGGTAGCGGCGGTGGCTGATGCGCGGCTGATGCGCTGGCTGCTGCTGTGCCTACGTATGCGGAAACGACGTTGCTCTAGTCAGCCCGCATTCGAAGTAGCAAGTGTCAATTATAGAAGAGAAAGAAAAAGATATTTTGATGACGAATAAGCGTGATATACGGTTTCTTCATGTACGGTTACAGATCTACCTTTTTCAGGTTTAAACGGTAGAATCGTATAATATACGTACTTCGAAATCGTAGCTCTATATATAAATAATTACTCGAGAGTACAGTTACAGTTGTGATGTATATGTGTAGTGCATTACCTGCGACGGATAAAAAATTGATAGCAGACGGCCGGATTTTCCCGATAAGTAGATAATAAGTATGCGATCCGCCAGCGTATAATGCACTATGCAAAGAGCGCATTTGATACACGTGCGCTTATATACACGCAGCGATATTTCGGTGTTTATGCAAAACGAGAGCCGAGCTGGCGATATTCCTTAAAAAATGGCAAAATACATATATAGACATTCTATTTCAAGTGCTATTATCTCGAATTTTTGTTACATAATTGGTCGAAGTGAATTGACAATTTCACGCCGCTGCTCTCACTATCTATAGGCTATAGGTATGTGTGTATTGAATGGTAGATTAATAATGACTTTCAGATGATATCTACATTGAAATTAATCTTATTAGGAAAATTGTAAACTATCGTAAAAATACGTTCTTTACAGTTATCACAGTTTCATTTAAGTATTAACAATAACAATTGTCCAAACGATTGCGTTAAACAACGTATGTTACGAAATATATAAATGGTAAGTATAAAGTTTATGTTAATTTTATTAGGTAATTGTTAAAATATTAAATATGCAGCTCTTAGCATATGCTAAGAACAACTTTACCTTTCGCAAATACCTCCTTTCGTATTTATATAAATATAGTTTCAATTGGTAACAAACACGTGATAAAATAAAATTAGAAGATATAAGACTGCAGAAGAAAAAACACTCGTGATAAGTAATAAATATTGACAAATTAAGAAAATTTATAAATTGTTTGCTACGAGTCAAAGAATTAAGAACTTGACCAACTCATCCTCGAAATAATTTCATGAGATCCAAATTTTATGCACCGATAAAATAAAAAAAAAATAGAACTACAACGCCGACGAATGACGAAATTTTCAAAAACTCGCGCTTCTAGCAGACGTCGCCACCTCCGCGCGCACCCGCCCGGCATCCGCATCCGGTTTCAGTAGCGAGCGCTCGCTCTACTGCTGCCTGCCTGCCTCTGCCGACTGCCGTCTCCGCAGCGATTTGCGCAGAGACCCGACAGTCCATGGCAAAAACATCGAGCGAGTCGTCATTGTCGCCGCCGTCTCGCTCCGTGAAATCCTGCAGTTTTCCGCCGCTTTCGCGATAAGTGCCAGTGTGTGTGCGTGCACGGTGCGTCACGTTTGTGTCTCTCCCGCTGCCAGAATAGGGCCAGGCCCCACATGAGCCGCGACAGTGCCGACGACGACGAGGAGCCGTCCGCAGTCCGGGATATTACGATGTAAGCATCATCACCGCCTATGTGTGCAAACATACTCTTGCTAATGTATGTGTGTGCATGTCGCTCGCGGCGCTGACAAAAGGTCGACCAAAACATCGCTGTCTGTGTGCTTACTTATGCGCGCTGCAGCGCTGCTATACTGCGGCGCAGTACTTGTGTGTGCGTGCAGTGTAGGAGGAGGAGGGAAGTCGCGGGTGAGGTTTTTCCGCTGTACGAAGAGCATAAATATATACCTAATACGTGAGTTGGTTGAGTTTGGAGTTGGGGTGCGGATGCGCATGTACGTCCACGCGGAGGGTGAGGGTCTAGAACGTAAGGTTAATAGCTTTCGGCCAATCGCAGTTGTGTTTTTTTTCGCTAACTTTTTGTTCGCGATGATCGGTAATCGTTGTGCGAGCGCGCGGCTGTGTGGGTGCGCGTAAACAATCGCGCGGAGCTCTGCAGAGCATGAAAAGAGCCGAGATAGACACGAGCACTTGGCTTCACGTCGTACATATATATATAGATACTTATATCTATTCGTCACTTGTTTTGCGCGTGTGCGTAGCTCTCTGAGAATTAACCTCAAATGAGTGCACATTTCTGAGTTTCCCGAGAGTGGCTGAGCTTACATTGGCCCTGGGCATTAAAATTTATTCCACATCTCTCTTTCTGCCTTCGTAGAAAATGTAGTCGAACTGTCATAAATTGCATCACGCGACTCCGAAATCCAGAACGCTTATCCAGTAAGGTCGACTCGCACATAAGCTATATGCAAACACAACTGTCATTTTACGCTATTAGGAGTAGAAGAGACGACGTTAGATTGGTCTCGTGGTCGTGGAACTTCAGTTTTATTTCGAATTCCGAGTTTTTGTGTGTACACCTAGTGTTGGCTAATGTTATGAGCAATGCAGTTTACTAAAACAATTGTGTGAGATAATATTGCATGCTGAGTCAACCAGAAGTAGTCATGATGAATATATACAACAATAGAAAATTCTATTGCTCAGATCAGCTTAGATATTTAATTGCTCATTATTTAAGAACAATTACAATTTTCTTAAAAATTGACAATAATAATAAAGAAATAAGATGCAAGAACTTTATTGACATATATGTGAAAAAAAGTTCAATAGAAAATTCTGTTCTCCTTGAAAATAAAATTTCTGCTGTGATAACAGTGATGAAGTCAGGCACAAAATATCAAGTAAAATTATCAAAGTTTGCTGTAAAACATATGCATAATGGAGAGGTGACAGATGTGAGATTAGTGAAAAGATTAGAAAATTTGTATTGCCATCTATATTACAATACGTATCATCAAATATATGTGCTACAAGTTCATTTAGTGAAAGGCTGATGCTCCTTTCTTATCAAGCCATTCCTTAATTGTTTGTTCCAAGCATCAAATGTCAGAAGATTAAATTGAGTAAAAGCTTTGTAAAATATTTAAAGTTCCAGTCATGCTCATATAACTGTCCAAAAAGAAAAAATTTTCAAGACAAGATTACAATATCATCTCCTTTGTTTTATTACTGTTTAATTTGCAAGAAGATTAAAAGCTTTATATAACTTTTACAAATTTTCTCAATTTCCAAATCAATAGCAACTGAAACCATAAAAAATCAGTGGAATCCACACAAAAGTTCTTTGAAAATCTTAGAGTATTTTGCTGCAGAGTGCTAAATTACTATTACATAAACTTCCAGTAATGTATAAACACACAATTTAAAATTTAAATAATATCATGTTTAATTTATAATTTTGTACAAAAAATTAGTTTTAATTTTTAATTAATACCTACAATTTTTTTTCAAGTATAATGAAATATTGCTTTGCATAAAATAATTTTAAAAATTAACGATCTTTTTACAACAATTTTACGTCTATTGTGATTGGATGACTGATAACAATCTTAAGTAAATCAAGTTTATCAAAACCAGAGCTAACAAGCTTTGACAAAAGCGGGTCTTTTTCCAGATCGCTGAAATTTGTCTGCGGTGAACGTGCTCACGCGTTCCCGGGTATACTTTAATACACGAAGCGGCTCACGTCACTTCCAGATTACACGCTCACTAGCGCAAGACTGCGCGAGTGTAATCACGCGCAAGCTTCACGAACGTTCCTCTTCTGTCGAACGCCGCGAGTTTCGTCCCTCTTCGCTCTTCTGTTGATCTCTTCTTTCTGGTATCTCTATAGCCCCCACGCTCGCGCGAGTACGATCGAATTCAAGGCGGTTGTGCGTCACACAATGGCGAGTTAAACTCTCTACTCGTTAGTATGCCGTCGTGCGAAAATGAGGAAAAATGGGAGGAGGAGGAAGTTGCACTTTGGTGTCGACAATCTGCAATGTCTCCTGATTATGTATACAAGAGAGTAAGAGAGAGAGAGCGAGAGAGAGAGAGAGAGAGAGAGAGAGAGAGAGAGAGAGAGAGAGAGAGAGAGAGCAGCAGTGTGCACCGGGCAAAGGTTTCCTCCACGATTACATGTTCTGTGGCTTTTGTGTGGCTCATCTTATTGTCCGATCGAGCGAGCCCGCCGAAGGCGGGCGAAGCTCGATTATAATTATGCCGAGGGTCTCGTTCGAGAAGATCACTATGTAGTACCGCTAGTGT
>JAPYZP010000826.1:0-22556 GCA_030522985.1 Torymus sinensis | reverse complement strand
AAAGTATGAACACTGGGCTTCATTTTTATGCACCAGAAATCGACTCTCAAAGGCCCGCGAAAATCCGTTTCCCGCTGGGTCTGGACTCTCCTTGTAAGTTAACTCCTATTAATAATTAAATACAGGTTTTACATAGTTTTTATTAATTTTTACCGTTTATGACTTAATTTATTCTATTTTTTTTCAATATTGGTCGAATTAGATGACAAGTCATGTAATTTGGCCAAAACGCATATTTTACACTTTTGCACCCTAAAAATCCAATATCACATTTGGGCCGTTCCCAATTTTTTTCTTGGTAGTATATTTAGTATACTCTAAAGTATACTTTTTTACAATTTTGTCCCAACGCATTTACAGAAGGAGAAAGAAAATATTCCCCTTAAGGTGGTCGAATTAACCTAAGTTACCTTATTATTATCTATAAGCCACGGTTTCAGAAATTGTTTTCTTAGTTTTTTTTTATGTTTAACTTATTGGATTTTATAACTTATTTCATACTTACAACTGTGATAGGAGGACTTGGTCCATCAGTACCTAATGCGTTATATGGTGTACATGTGTAACTTCCAGCATGACTTTCGTCGACTTTGTTGAAGAAGAGCGATCCATTTCTTCTATAAAAAACACCTTGAACATTGTAAGGATCGAAAAGGAATCCATCTTTTTCCCATCTTAAGTTAGTCAATGGAGGATTAGCGCGAAAATGACAATCCAAAAGAGCATTTTTTCCATATGGTAGGTATACTTCCTTTGGTGCATATATGACTTTCGCTTTATCTAAATATGCCATAAAACAGATTTTCTTATCAGATATATCTTGAAAATGGTATTTTTAATAAGTTAGATAACATTTTGTTATTAAAAATCATAAAATTTTTATATATATTTCATAACATTATAGTGACGTTTCTATTGATAATAATCCCGGAAGAAATTTTTCTAAAAAATGGCTAGGAATTTAAAAAATGGTTGGTAAAAATAGCTAATTTCTGGATAGTGATGAAACGATTTTTCCGAGCATATTTTGCTTTTTTTCTATTTAATGGATATAACACTAAGCTCTTATAACCTTGAAAAGTTTTTACAATTTTTTGTTTGTAATTTGTTCATGATTTAAAAACAAATATTAGAAAGAGATAGCGAACCAAAAAGTAAACACGAATTATTGGTATTTCGTGTTATATTAAACATGAATTATTGGTAATTCATTTATAGTACTGTTTCAGGGGATACAAATGAAAACAATGATTTTTCCTCCTCGCATTCCTTGCCATAATGGCAAACCTTTTACTATCCCATTTCTAACTAAAAAAACTGATCGAATTTGATATCTTTTAAATACTCATAAATAAGCTAATGTAAATTTGTGAAAAAACTTATTCTATTATTCTGACTATTAAATGGTGAATATGGTCGGAAAAATCTCTTCATCGATAGATAGAAATGCCCAAGAAAAGTGCTGTAGTTTTTGTTGATTATTGGTCAAACTATCTATTTACTATGTAAATAATGAAATTGATTTCCACCAGAAAATTACTCAAATTTTTGAACTAATAGCAATCTCCAAATAATTACTAAAATTGATATAAAATATTAAAAACATATCTTAATTAATATAATATATAAAAGCAGCTATACTAAAATAATAGTGATGCAATCATTGAAATCAATGAGAAAAAAATTATTTATTTATTTACCACTTACATTGCACATTTAAATACGCAGAAGCACTTTGCGTTTCACCATATTCATTAGTAACTGTACAACCATATTCACCAAGATCTCCCATCAATGTCGGATTAATAGTTAATGTTCCATCGCCATTGATAGAAATTCTGTCTTGAAGATCCTAAAAAGAAAGAATCGTAAATTTCGTAACTTTTACAATGATGGTCTATGCAGCTGAATTATGAAAGGAATTCAAATTTTGGCAAATGATTAAAACTAAATAGGTTATTTAATTGAAGGTTTATGTGTCCAATTGAAGTATACCTATATAAAAAGAAACAAGTAAAACAAGACACTACATACGGAAGGAAACGCAGTAGAGTATAGGTCATACGAATAAAAGTATTTTGATCTGAATTAATTAATTTGACTGTTGAGGCAATGTAGTAAATAAAATACGACGCTACCTGCTGTTTCAGAATCTCAAGACCCTCGCGGTACCAAGTGATGGTCGATTTATTGTTCTTAGAGACGCAGTCGAAGGCCACGGAGTCGCCTTCCATGACTGTCTTGTTAATCGGTGGAATGGCCAAAAGTGTCTCGCCTGGAACATTGGGCGACGGCGGCAACACACCTGGGTTGAACGATTTAACGAAATCTGACTAGTTAGCGGTTAGTAAAGCGGCACGCACTGGCGTATTATTGAAAATTGTTCTTCCTTAGTCCACGCAAACAAACTTGGAATGCATACGTATGCGTATTCGTAGACGCGCATCATTATCCCTTTGGGCGCGGTGAAATGTTATATAAGTACTTTTATAGACGCGTCTCCCACGCGCGTCATGTTAATCGTCGTTAATAAATTAGGCGAAAAATCAGTTAGCATCGGCTGGAGCATCGAGCGTGCGGCACGATAAGGAAATGCGCTCGAAGCTAAATGAGCGATACACGAGCAATTTAAGCGAGATGGTACATATCACAACGTGCTTCGTTAATTTAACGTCTCTTTTATTTCATCTCATTCACGTCACGCGTGAGTGCTTAGCAAAGCCTTTCCGACCTCACTGAGTTCTTTTACACGAGGCTTCCTGTTTTTTAACACGAGCTTCTCGTACTTTCGTTACATTCATTTGAATTTAACAGTTTGGAGCGTTTTGCTCTTTTGAAGCTAACAGTTATGATTTTCGCTAAATAGAGTTACCGAATAAAGAAGCATGGCATAGAAAACATGTGCAAACTTTCATTAAAATTTTTATCAAAGTAAATATTGAAAATAATATACTAATCACTAATTTTTATATTTTTTTAATGTATCGTATGACTTACCAACTTTTACATTTTCTATATGGTATTTTCAAAGTTCTAAATTCATAATAGACTCATGGAAAACTACGTACCCTTCAAACAAAATCTAAATATTAAATGAAGTTATTTTAGTCCAGCTTAAAACTTATTTAACAATGAAAAAAAATAATTATTTTATCTGCAAAAATATCATAATAAAATTTATCCAATAGTACAATCATTTTGTTATATTATTTGTAAGTTTAGCTGGTTAGTATGTTGTTACAGGTAGCATTAATCTCAATCTTCACCCCTCCCCTGATGCAGTATCAGGATACGGATAAATGAATGGTTGGATTGATAACTTGATAGTTCGGAAATCTGTCTATAAGTATAGTTTTACCCTTACACGTTTTCAAGGACAAACCGTTTCTACAGTTATTACATAACAGGGTAATCATAGCATAACTTGATACTTCCAACATTTTGTATTAAAATATCCGTTTGAAATAATGAGTTTAAAAAGAATATTGTTGTGTAACATATTTATATAATACCGTAATTTTATAGTTTATTCAAAGAAAACTTGAAAATGTATAAAATATTTTTCTTGCGTTCTGCCTTACCAGGACGAGATTAGTTTACACAAAAAATTCGTTTAATTACATTTATACATTTATTTTATTTATGAATAGAATAATACTATTCCTTTCACTTGCATTTAATAAAACAGTAAAAATATTCCTAGAAAACTATGCGACAAGTTCGATTTTGCTCGCAAGGCTAATGTGTGAAAATCAGCTGTTTGAGGCACTCTTTTGAAAAGAGTGCCTAAACGGATACTTTTTGCACGCCAGCCTGGTATAGCCGGTCCAACGCCTGACAGCTTGTTTGTTCGATACGCTCGGACTAATAATTAAACATGTTTTCCTAAGATTTGTGGGCAGAACCTTATCTTTCAAAAATGCTTCTAAATGGTTCTACTTGAAATTGTGAATCATTTCATCAGAAAGTCCAGTATATAGTTTTAAAAATATTGATATTACTTTTGTTATTTTGTAGTTTATTTGGTATGCAATACGCTCAACGTTGAACTAACGTAAACTTTGAAGGAATCAGTATTTTTTAAGTAAAAACGAAACGCCATTTGTTCTATTTTCGTTAGCGCTTTTGACATTTTATATATGATACTTTCAGACGAAATGATATGATTTACATTGAAAGTAGGGTGATTTTAAACATTTACGAAAAAAAATTTGATTTATGTGTCAATGGTAGATTTTTTGAGATTTTGTCATATAAGTATGAGCAAATATTTAAAATAAAAGTCAAGTGATTGGTAAGGCAGAAATCACGTTGGTATTTCCCGTAGGGGTACAAACGAATAGTTCGAAAATTTTGGATTTCTTCTTTTTGCATTACGAAATGCATGTAGGTGAAAATAAATATTTTCAGCATATTAAATTGCAATGTTTTGACATATATGAAGCTAATCTAATAGTTTTTATTTAATTCTGAAGTAGTTAACAAGAACTTTTGACTATTGTATTTTTTCGAGTAAAAATTCTAAAAAAACTTGGATCTATTGGTTGCGCGAACCTCGTGAGCTTATAAATATTTTTTGAGATTTTGACTCTCTTTAGCTTACTAAATTAATGGATTGGTTAGAGAATGTGAGTGATTACAATAGGCAATTTGATCATTTACTCTATTATATTTAAGTTTATTAAAAAAATAGCAAAAGTTTTCGAACTACTCGTCTTCCCCCTACTTTTCCAGCAAAAAAAAATTTTAAATTAATAGAACATTTGTTACGAAGGTAGTTTCCCCCAAGAGACAGGTATGATCACAGAAAAAAAACTACCACAGTAAAGAATAATTTAAAAGACTTTGGTCATAAATTTTGAAAAAGTTAGTAAAACTTAAACATTGCTATTCTACTATTTGTAGAAAAGTTGTAAGTTTACCGATTTTCCTGAATAGTTTATGATAGTTACGGATTATCATTAATAAATCGCAATCAATAGCAAAATCAGATTAATAATTTTAGTGAGTTAATTTGTTAAAAAAGACGCATACTTCAGTCTCAACGCCATTACATCCAGCTCAAAGTGAATGTTTATTAATCCGCTGAACCTTGAACTTACTTCCGGCCTACTTACCGTCGATGGCGAGATGGAACCAGGTACCATTGTTCCTCGAGCTCGGCGTTCTGTTCGGAAAGATGACCCTGCACTCGTACCAGCCCTGGTCGCTTTCCCTGATGTTGGTGACGTTGATGCTGCCCTGGCCGAATCCCCTGCTCACGGCATCCTCGACCAGGTGGATGCGGCCGACGTAGCCGTCCTCCGCCGAGGCCGAGCCGTCGTACCACGAGAAAATCGTCCGGCCCTGAAACGTTAGACGACGTCGATGTATAAGGGGCCACGTAATTATCGCGAGTTAAGAAGCCCGGCCAGTGTGCACGCGCTTTTGCTGCGGGCCGCTCGCGCATCCGGCGCGCAGAAAGCGCCCGCGCTCGCGCCCGTCATGCTGACAGGAGCCGGACGCGAGTTGGCCACGATTGCCAATTGACACGCTGCTTTGCTCTCTCGCGAGAGAAATTAAACGCGCACTCGCTCTCTTTGTGTTGCTGGAGGAAGCGATGCCAAGGCACGGCCAAGTCAATGAGCAACATTTTTTCGCGCTTTTTATCGCGTTAGTAGAGATGCCGAGACGTATTTTAGCATGATTATAATATGAGCGATCTTAAGGATGGTATTCCCCCCTGGCAGTATTTACCCTTTGACAATTAAGGATTTGATAAGTGAATAACGGTAATAGTATACGCTCTGCTTATGAACAAGTTGAACAATTAAATCATTGGATGAAATTAGATTATTCTGTGGATATATTTCTCTATTTTCTCATTCTGTTAATCATGCATCCTGTTTTAAATGCGGTATGGTAAGCGTGTTTCTACTAATGGGCCACGCGTGTTCTATTTTTTATTTTTTTAAGGATAAGGCTTCTATCACGTCTTTGATATACCTAGCCCACCCGTGCGTTAGTGGATAGTTTTTTTTTATTGCTTAGCGGGAAATAATTTATATTTATTGATGCTGAAATTGAAACAGAGGTAGGTAGTGTCTGATGGGCCAACGACTGATTGTATAGTTGAAATCGACTTGCTGCAAATTTCATTGGCGGGTTTAATGTTTAAATAATGCACTATAAAATTGAAATCAACTAAGGTTTTTTTAGTTCAACATACGGTGCTACAGATTGTGCTTGATATCGAAGTTTAAAATGACGAAGATTATATTATCGACGGCTTCAATTCGAATAGACTTATCTCCCGTAAATTGTTGGAAAGGACATATCCCGTCCGAAGGATTGGAAAAGACATACTTATCTCGTAAAAGCGGTTGGAAAGGACGTATTTACGCTTATATGTGCAATTCTCATCAAAGTAGCGACAAAACCCAAAATCACTATTTGAAAATTTTTTTTTCGAACACATTCTCGGCACGTGCTTTTTCTTGTTTATTATAGTATATAAAATGAAAATCCACAATTGAACAGCGTCCATCAAGTGGACTACTTTTTTTTTAGAATAATTTATACTTTTTAAGAAAATGACAAATAGTCCTCCTTTTCAAACCTCAACCATTTAGCCCAGAACCGACCGACTCATAATTTCAAAAAAGAAATTGAAACAAGAAAGAAAGAGCTATCGTTCTCTTTTTTTTAAATTAAAAATGTCGATTCCTTCAAAAGTTATAAAGATTTGAAGTTAAACTTCGAAAAGGCATAAACATGCACAAATCGCCGAAAATCAGCCGCCTCGGTTCTGGACTGAGGTTTGAAAAGGAGGACTTTTTTGTCATTTTCTTAAAGCGTATAAGTTGTTCTAAAAAAAGTAGCCCACTGGATGGACGCGGTTCAACTGTGGATCTTCATTTTTTATACTATAAATAGTGCGCGGAAAAAAATTTTCTAGTCGTAGTTTTGGATTTTATCGCGCAACTTTGATGAGAATTGCATATATTATGAGATATATCGTCTCCAACCGCCTCGTCGAGATATGTGAAACTCTCTTCTAATGATTTAATTTGGAATATCTTTATTTCATTTTTATTGAAATTCTGTTTGATGGAATTCGATGTTTTGAACAGTAAACAAACTGGTATATTTGAAAATATGATCTTCATAGCACAATTTGCCACACTGTTGTGGAACTCAGAAAATTCGTTAGTTGACTTCAATTTTATAGTGCATTATCTAAAGGACCCCCCCCCCTAAAATTTTGAATATTCAATTATGTGAATATTCTGATAAAAAAAATTTGAACATTCCAATCTCATGTCTATAAGATAAAACAGTCTTGTGCAAATAGCATAATTCGAAGAAAAATTCGGTAATTTACTGTAAATTCAAAGGGAACGTTCGCCTTTTAGGCCCTTCCCCCCAAATATCGTCTCTGTTCCTTGATATAAGTTCAATTATAATTTTAGTCTGTTGCCGATATTTACAACGTCGGTTTATGAATGTAAAATCGTAGAATTTGATTATTGAAATCGAGATCGTTAATATATCGATAGAATCGTTTTAGAAAATACTGTAATTATTTGTACGTAGAAATAAATATTATGAAGCAATGCTTCTTAAGTTCAAATAAACTTAGAGCCAACTACAGAGCATTATTGATGCATTTTTATTGGTATCAACCAATTTGATGTAGCTATCTTCAAAGTGGCCCCTGTGCGCATAGCACGCTTGAACTATGAAGGTAAGAGGGTGTAATAATTGTTCAAAACTACACACGTAACTAACAAACGAATAAAGTTATCGGAATGAATCACTATAGGTATCGGAAGCCTGCTGAAAAGTGGTTAAGTATTGTTAAGTTAAAAATTGTTAAGTTTAAAAGTAGTTCATTTTTTAGACGATGCACTATAAAATTTAAATCAATTATAGTGTTGCCGACTACACCTGATTTCAAATTTTTAAATTACTAAAATCACATTTTCAAATATAACAGTTTAACTACTGTTCAAAACATCCAATTTCCTCAATACTATTTTAATGCGGATGTAACTCGTTTGTATTGATTTATTTTGAACTATCTTTATTACACTCTTCTTAAGATTCTGTTAAATGAAATCCGATATTTTGGACAGTAGGTGAACTAGTCTATAAATGCCTTAATTTAATAATTAAAAATGCGATATCAAGTACAATCTGCAGCACAAACTCAAAAAATTGGCTAGCCTAGCAGGAGGGTCGGTATAGTCGACTCGAGTATATCGCGATCATAAGGACGAAAACATTTTTCGATGAGCAGGAGTGGCAAATTTTCTTTTTACTGTTCATATTGCGGGGTATAAAATGGGGTTTTACGATGACGTGCGCGCAAATTTTTATTTGACGACCACGTGATCGTGAAATGATATGTTAGATCGCAGAACGATGTGTAAAAACTCATTTTACGCCCCGTGCATCGAAATTTTGTTTTATATCTGTGACTGTTTTAAAACTAATCTCTTAGACACACATTCAATTTCCCTAATTTAAAACTTTATTGCTTTTTTAATCTCAAATATTAATAATATAATATAGTTATTCATTATACTACTTTCCAAAGTATTACAACATTAAAACCCTCTTTTAACATATTTGTAATCATTATGTGACAAGAAACTAGAGAACATCATTGCCACGGTGCTTATATAAATAATCAAGTATTTTGATAATGACCCGAATATGTCAAACAACATTTCAGGAACCATAAAAGGAAAATTAACCTTCCTGGTGAAAATTGAAATCATTTTTTGGGTAGTAAATGGCTAGTTTGAACTATGATGGCAGAAAAATGACTCCAGTTTTCTACCACAAGTATAACGATTTTTTAAAATCTTTTTTCACATTTACTGGCCCCAAAAATGGTCACAATTTTGTACTATGATGAATGTAATTAATGATAGTTAAAATAGCTAATCAAGATGCCATTAAAATCTAGTAACAAGCGATTTGCTATCGTGATGAGTGAGAGAGCACGTGGCAAAATAACGATGTTGATTCATATTTTATAGAACAAAGCTGTAAATAGTACAAAGACTACTAAATTTTGTTTATATGCCTATCGTGATTTTAAAATAGAAGTGGTGTTACATCTTGCCCGGCTGATTTTTCGAGCCGACAAAAACTACCTTCGTTTTTCTTGCTAAGCTAAATTTTATTAATCCTATTTTTGCTTAGTATAGTTTTATATTCTTTTTTGTTACTATAAATGCTTGAGTAATATGTATAATATTTTAAAATATTTTCTTTTTTTTTATTGTTTAATAACGTTTTTCCTTAGGTGTATCGTTTTGCCCGGGATTCCCCTAAAGTAAAGCTTTGCTATTTTCTAAACAATTAGAAAATATTCTTTGATGGTTTTGATCTATTTTTAATTTTGTTTGTAATCATTTTTTACCATAACTGCAAGTATAAATAAATGTTCAAGTATTTAGTTTCTATCCAGAAATAGTATTAATTTTATTGAAGAATATCTATTAGTAGTTAATAGTTTTTATTAGTAAATAAATTAATTTCTAAATATTTATTTGCAAAATCACGATCTTCAGAACCTTTGATTATATAAAAATTATTTTTAGAATTTTGTTTTGGAGATTTCACGAGTAGTTTCAATAAAATCTTTATGTTGAAAAATTATTAAGTATCGGTATTTCACCTTCCCTTAAAAGTCGATCCATATAATATATTAAAATATGATTTTTATATCATAAATGCACAAGAATGTTCTTTTTCTATTGTTACGAGTGAGCTATCGCTACTTTTTAATAATAAAAAGTCACGGACACTGAGGAACCACCGATTGACTTTCTGCTAATCGGCGTCATGTTGTAATCGAACGCCTTTCTTATTCCGTTCTTCTATATTCGTACGTGTATCCATACGTAACACTATGTACCATTGAATTCCATTCTTTTTACTTTTTAACGTATTCATTTAGCCTAGAAATTGACTTTAAGGTTTTTACATACTACTATAGAAGTTGAGCGCGCTACGCGCGCTTTCACTCGTTTTCGCGCCGAATCTATCTCATTCCCTGTCTTACACGACGCCATGACACTACATCATGAAATCTCCTTTTTATGAGGGATACATGAAATTGAATCGAAAGTATAAAATTAAGTAAATAAAAATATTACCATAGATCCGAGGAAGACCTTAAAATTTTAATACCCGAAAGACTCTAATTAACTTTTTATAGACCTTCACTATTTTAAAAATATTATTATAATAGCAATAAACAATTCAATACCAGTCAAGGTTAATGGATTTTGTAGTAGCAATTACAATTTCGTATAAAAACAGTGCTATACGGTATCTAACTCGTGTAAAATCTCCGACGTTAAACTGGGAATGCTTGTTTACTCAATCAGAATCGAATTGAGAAAGTAATTTTTAATTTTTAACTTTTCGGTGATTGACACCGCCCTCAATAGTTCCTACTACGGACGCTAACATTCACTCACAACATACTGAGGAATAATTTCTGAGATGAACTCAGTTTGAGAAAGCCATGTGTCAATGAATGGGCAGCGGCTTTTTAAAAGTATTTTTGTGAATCAAATCGAAAATCTTGATTGTAAATGTTGTGCTTCTTCGTTATAAAAACAATTTTTCTTGATAAACTAGAAAAATCCATACGCGCTTCACGCATTCAGGGTTCTTATATAAGAATATTTAACAACAAATACTTTCCACTTCATGATTGCATTTTTCTATAATCAACATTCCCACTCAGAGAGCACATACGTTTAAGGTTAGAAAATAAATCAAAACAGTATTTATTATAACAAAATTATCAAACTCATCAGCGAATCATATCATTTCTTTAAATGCTTTACAACATCCTGCTATCGTTTTTAAAGAGAGGAAAAAGAAATTTCAAATTATTACTACCCTTTAAATTTAAATCAGTGCGTATGCACTAAAACCAAATCAGTGGGATACGTTTTAATGCAATTACGGTAACCAGTGTAAGCGGCATATATCAGCAATATATACCATAGCCGCCTTTACACAATCAATAGAGTCTATCATTGGCGAGGCTAGCATGAGAGATAATTGGTTATTGAATTATTCCTATGAATAATGAAGAATAAAAAAAGTTACCGGAAAAACAATGTGATTACCATTGAGACCGGGAAAACCATGTAACTCGACTCAAAATTTGATCTCAAGAAAAACCATATAAGTGAAAGTTGTTTTCTGAAAGATATAAATGCTATTTGGTGTCTAGCAAATATGGTAATAAATAAAATATGTTATTTAGATTAGTATTCATAGATGCAGTGTTGAATTTAATCTCATTAGATTTGATTTAGAACAATGATGCGAAACTAAAAACTCAGTTTACTCGAAATCATGAAAAGTGGAGATATGTGGTTTTTCCTGGAAGCCACAGATATATATACCACTGATTTGGTATCAATGTATATGCCCTGAGTCAGATTTAGAGAGTAAAGTAGTCGGAATTTTTGTGAATGTAATTCAGACTCACCGAAATAGAAGATAAATAATATGATAAGCGTAACATAATTTTTATCATGTATTATTATGTATCTGCACTATGTAAGAGAAGATATTACGTCTATATGTTCGTAATGATCATTAGTATTTGAAGTATTTTTTGAATTCTTTGACAATGCTCTGTGTAGGTTGGCTACTCGAAGGGAACATCACAAACTGATTATCCAAACCAGTTCCATCTGACTAGATTTCCAGAATCCTTTTCCTCAGCGGTAAAGTCTGTAAACGGTCGCTCATGCGAGCCCGGGAACACATCGAGTCATTAATCCGAACAAAAGAGTTTTTGATGACTACGCAGCAGCGCATACTGCACCCACATAGGGACCGCTGGATAAAAAGGAAACTCAAGCGTTAAATTCGTGTCAGTTTAATGAAATCGGGGTTATTGACAACGGAAGTCAACACCCTTCCACTTCCCTCGAGCAAGGGGCACCCGCGTGTGTTCCCAGCATCGGATCCACGTCAACGACCGAAACATCAACAACGATCTCGCAGCCAAATTGCTTTTTATAAATCGATCCCAGCCTCGAAAGCCCGTCAAAATAAAAGGCGAGCACGCAGTAGCAACATCCATATAGCAGCCGAAACGACGAGCGGTCTGCCGGCTGATGGGCCCCAATCATCTGACAATTCGTTAGCAGTGACCCACTGTGCGAGCGCGACTGGGGGAACTCGCGCGCGCATGTGTGTGTGTGCGTACGTGAGCCGCCGACACTAAATATAATGCAGCCTTGCCTCCCGTACTCCAATTACTAGAGCACTGGCGAGTAGCTAGGAGAGCACCTGCTTTGCATGCGCATCAGGCACCAATCAACTCGACTTCCACGCGCGCCTTCGGTTTCCGCTCTCCCAGTGTCCGCGTCATATGTAGGGCTCCCACACGTGACCGAAACCAAGGACGCCCGATGCGAAGACTCTTGATGGACGTGCGAGCACGCGCGCGGGGGACCGATTTTTCGGCTGCTAATTCGCCAGAATTCATGCCGCGGCTTACGTGCTTCATTCTCGCGGCCATTAATCCTTAATTGCCTATGAAACTTATCGCGACGATTAGCACCGGCATGACTTAGGCCTTAAGGACAAGAAAAGTATTATAGCCTTGCGAGCTTTTCTGCCAATTTAAAATCAGCATTAGTTGATACCAGAATCTTTAATTTTTAAATAAGGTTTTATTAATTTCATATACCAAGAGTTAGTATGTGTAACAAATATACATACTATAGGGAACATAAAATAAAATTTTCAGAAAAATTCAGACAATAGTGACTATGATATTGTTACAATTAAAGATAAAAACTTCAATAAGTTCCCTGAATTTTTTTTTCTTATCCGATCTTAGCGAAATAAAGCTTATTTTGTTCGTTAAGAAATTTCAAGGGGAGTATCCGTGAGATAATTTATGATACTAGTTTCAAGTACGGCACAATATCCATTTGTTTATTAAAACTGGACCTTGATCTTCTTAAACAAATTGATATTACTCAGGAGGGGAGAGCGGAACAAGTCGACACAATTTTTAGATTTCTTCGAATTAATAATGTAATTATTTTTTACTATATCTAATCTATGTATTCAAAAGTTCTTATTATGGAGAATGTATAGAGGCTTATCCGGAACGTTTATAACGCTTTCTTTAATCGTTATAAATGTGTATTTTACTTCGTAAAGTGTGTGCCAATTTGCTTCAACTGCGGGGGAAGTAGACACAAGGTAGTTTTTAAATGAAAATACCGAAATAACTCTATAAACCATATAGCAGTACTTTATGAACTTTCTACTTTTTTATCTAAAGCTTTTCAAGAGTTTCTTACAGGAGCAACTGTGATAATGATAGATGTGTCAATATGCCCCGCCGAAACCAAAAAGATATAATTTCAATTGTAATCAAAATTATTAAATTATGTAAAACAATTAATAATCGTTGGAAGAGTCGTCATGGTCCTCTATAATATAGACTATTAGTTATTTGTTTCTATTTTACCTGCATACAATAAATAAATTTTAAACAAAATTTATAAATTTTACTCTGCTTATATGAAAATAAAAAACCTCACACAAATTCTGACTGCCAATAGCTAATCTCTCAAACTCAAAATCTTCGTCACTCTACACAGTGTCTATGATGACTAAGTCGCGGCGCAATACTGTGTCTAGAATAAGTTATCGATATGTGTGTCAACTTACCCACCTGCGCAATGTGCTCCCTTCTCCCCTACTGGTAACTCCTAGCATAAATTTTCCCATGGATACTTCCCTTGAAATTTCTTAACGAATAAAGTAAGCTTTATTTCATTAAGATCGAATGAAAAAAAATTAGGGAACTTATTGAAGTTTTTGTCTTTAATTGTAACAGTATTGTAGTAACCGTACCCCGAATTTGTCTGAAAAAAATTATTTGATGTTCCTTCTAGTATATATTTGTTACTTATACTAACTCTTCGATTATCAAATTAATAAAACGTTATTTAAAAATTAAAAATTCTAAAACTGCGGTCTCATCCAAGAGATCATTTTTAATAACGTAAATGTTTTTGTGCTTGAATTTCAGCATTTTCATAATTTTACATTTTCTCCATAAAATTATATTCCATAAAGTAATATGAAATTACAAACACAAAGTTTTTATATGAAAACCATTATACGTAGTTATTTCTGTAAGATGATTCGACGGACAGTATGAGTAGAATTTGTGGATGTCAAGTAATTGGTTGCACTGTCAAGATTGTGGAAGATGTACTTGACTGGTAGCATGTGACGTACAGCTACCTATACTTATAATAATTGTTTCTCACGCGATAATATAGTATTGTTACCCGAAGAGGAACTTATTAAATGTCTGTAGCGTTCTTTAACACATAATATGGGGATTTGATTTTTTTTTATATATTCTACTGTAAAGCTAAGTATATAAGTTTGTCAAAAACATTATTTCAGTAGTGAAATCTGTAACGGACTATGGCTTATACAGAGACTGTACATATTAACTGCACAATAACTTGATGAAAAATACTATGGACTAATATTAGAATATAAATCAATCGATGTCACCGGCCTGTGATGTGCTGCATCCATTCAATTACAACTTCTTAATAAATTTTGAAACCATATACTCTCCTACTTCGAGAACGTACCTAATAATTATAAAAATATATAGAGCCAAAAATTCACCCGAAGCGTTGACAACAAAGTCATATTTAGAATTTTCCGTCTTTTTACTTGTGGTAAACAATCAATTCCACTATTAAAAACATCTCATAACGTGTAATCGAACCACTTTGATGAAAATATAGTAGCTCATTGGGCAAAGAAATGCGCCTATTGTAACTATCGTCAAAAAGAGATTCCATGCATGTGGGGAAATATCTCAGTAGTCTTTATACGGTAATGGCTGATATTAAAAGGTTTTGTTCCACATAAAAAGCAGAAAATCTAATATATTATAAAATATTAGCATTGCGATTTACAATAACGATAATAATATATTCTTACTGTTGCCGAATAAATTGTCAAGTTTAAAATGTATAAAAATTTTAGCTAATTAATTGCATAACCTAGTCTTTTAGGTACAAGAAAAAGAACGGTAAAAGAGAAGATACAGATGAGAGACCATTTAAATGTATTCTATAATATCTTGTCTACAGTTTCTATTTTAATTCGTGAAATAAAAAAAAACCTTTCCTAAAAACAAAACATTAATATAAAAGTTGAAAAACTTTTTGAAGTTACTATATAAGTATCTAATTTTTGTTTTTATTTACTATTAATTTCAAATGCATTTTTAAAAACTCTTGATATAGAAGAAACAGAAAATCTCGCACGAATATCGCAAATGTAATTGAATCGGCAAGCTAAAATCCTATCAGTCGTCACGCACTGTGTAACCGTACTATTTCTCACATAGGGATAATACTAGTTATGAAACTTGACCTTCAGCGACATGTTATAAAATAGTATGTTAGCGTGTAACATTATTAAAAAATATTTTCAATGTCTAAAATAATTTTGTTTTTATACTACTTTATTTAATATTCGTATTACTATGTGTTTTATATAATAATGAAATCAAGATTTACTTGTTTGCATAATATATGCAAGATTCTAAAAAAGAAAATTTATATTTCTTTTAAAACATTATTGAAAAAGATTTAAAAACATTGGTAAAATCAGTAGCTGGAGTCATACCAGCGATTACACTTTATGCCACTAAACTGTCCCGGACGTTTTCTATAGAGCGTTAGAAGGTGGTTTGAGAGTTCAACCAATGAGAAGAGTGCATTTGCATGAAATACGGGGGGCAATGCCCATACGTTAAACCCACTCAAAGCCCGTATTGAAATGAATCAAAATAAATTGGCATGTTTTGTCAATTCTTTAATTAAATTATCTTTTATAGAATAACACGGTTATTCTCAAGAATAAAAATAGAGGAGCGATGCAAATAGGTTTAAAAGAAGCAAGTAATCCACACTTTATACTGCTGAAACTGATTCGAACGATTTTTGAAATATTATCATTCTTGATATTCCAAGACAATAAAAAAATAGAATATTTTCCATTAAATCTACTTGTTGCATGACTTAAACGATTTCTTACCATTATTTTTCGACAGTTATTTTCCGTACTTCATCCGCATCTTAATTACTGTTTATGTAAAACAGTTCGTAATTTTGTTTAAAATATTATAATGTGGATATCGAAAAAGCAGCGATTTCTGAAATTTTAGTGCTATAAGAGAAAAAACTTTATAGTCTATTCAGTTATATATTCAGTTAGAAAATAAAAGTATTAACTATAGTAAATGAAATTGGTATTTCAAGAAGGAAAATTCTGTTTGTACTTTACATTAAATTCTTGATCTTTTAATCGGTAATGTCAGAGATTTGCTCGGTCTGCGCGCTGCAAGGGCACAATTTGCTAATGCGCAGAGTAATGAGTAGTCCTCTAGTTCTCTCCTACATTTATCCTTCACAACCGTCAAACGTTCGCCGCGTCCCAAACGGGACAAGAGAGCGTCGAAGCTCGAAACAAAGCGCTTCCCTGTGATTCCGCCGCCCCCGCTCGGCACGTTGAATTCGCGATATAGGTACGCGTCCGCGTGAGCGCATGGCCCACTAAAGCGCGTAGATTTGCAAGCCCGTCTCGCTCGCTCTCCTACTACGTGCAACGCGCGGACGTGCGCGAAGTAGCGCGGAGGCAATCTAGCAATGAGCGAGCTAAGAGAGCGAACTGGGAGAGGCCCGGCATCGCTTGGCGTGCGTAATGTGCCTTAATCGGCAATCAGCCGGGCGTGCACGAATTGTCGCTGCTGAAATAGCAGTGTGCGCGTGCTGCCTTTTCCGGGGGTCCTCGGCGAAAGGGGCCGGGAGGAACTAACAATAAACTATCGATTCATCGTCCCGTCGATGCGTGCCTCTTATCAGCAGCATTCTATTCTGCGTTCCCCGATTTAAGCATCATTTGATCGATGCCATTATATAGTTTTGCCCACCTTATATCACAACTAACGTATTTTTCAGTTAAACATGACGTAAATGAATATCTACACAGATTACCGTTAAAGTCGTAGTAATTTGTGCGATCAAATTTACCCTAACATTACTACAAAGATTATTTTGATTCCCCCGAGTCATTGTGAATCATGCTTATTTTTGCTATAATACTTCCTCAAGCCAATTGCAATTTTCGCGCCAATTTTTAAAGGCCAAACCGCTTCGTACGGGATATATTCTAAATGTGGCAAAACATGCTTTGGTATCTTTATACATTAACCGCATAATCAAGCGGTTATTTCTCAGACTTGTCTATATACCACATGGCATTTTTAGAGATTACGTGAAAGATTTTACAATTTGTACATGACAAGTACAGTTATTTGTCCAATTCATTCAAATGTAGCCTTTACTTTTCTGAAATACTTTGAAGCACAAGAAAACATTTCAGTGTTCTAAAGTAAGGAATTAAAATTGCTGCAACCTTCTAACGCGACTAAAAAGAATCCTAATTATTTTCCTTAAAGATACTTCTCTTGTTACATTACAGTATTAAGTTTATTATTGAAAATTCGATATGTTTTTTGTAGGGTGTATATATATATATATATATATATATATATATATATATATATTTAATGTTAGTATGAGTCATTTGGAGAATTTTCAGGAAAATAAAATAAAAAAATTTGTATTTGAAAATTTGAAAACCGATAAAGTTAAATGTGTAATGTAGATAAATTAAAAATGTAAAAATGTGATGAATAAAATGATAGTTGAGTTTGAATCAGAAGTCGCAAAGCATTAAATTTCCTAATGTCTTTATTGGTCATAATCGATACGTTAAACGCAAGACTCTGATTAAAAAGAAGTGTGATACTTACATCACGATTCCAGTGCAGTATATAGGGTATTGGTATCTCGTGCGGAAAGTCAAGATCGCAATTGAAGACGACGTACTCGCCGACAGCTGCGGTAAGGTAACTTGGCTCCTTTTCCTCCTCTAGAAGGAGACCAAGGCCCACAACTGGAAATATATATTGCTTAATTTTATCCATCTCATTTTTATCCACTGAGGTGAGAAAAAATCGGAAAGCAAAAGTTATTGCACATGCTAATATATTTAGAACATTATTTTGATATTTTATTTATCCATCGCTTTACTACTCAAAAAGAATAAATTTTTCATTATTTTAAAATATCGACATTATTTTGATATTTTTGAAAACTGCATTTACAAGATGAGAAGTTCAACTATACAACATCGTATTTCCTATATGAGAGTATTCTTATTAAAAATTAAAATAGAAACTGTTTATAGCATTATATTGCAATAGATCAGTGAATGAAGTATTTAAAACGAAGATTATTGTTTCATATGTTATGGCGCTTATAAATTTCCAAAATCTTTTATGTCGTAGTTCATTTTATTTAATAATTAGTTCGCAAAACTGGTACGAATTAATTTTGTAAACTTTTTTATAATTCTAAATTTTCTACAGCGTTTTTGTCCTTTTCGATGTTTTACGCAAACTATACATCGGCGAAAAATAAAGTTTTTGTACATCTTATCAATTTCTCCACACTTAGGGTTCAAAAAATTAAAAAAAAAATGTATAGGCACAGCTCTGAAAACAAATTTTTATCGTTCTATAAGCTATAAAATATACGAAAAAACTTGTGAACATTCGAAAATAGTCTTGTGCCACGGTTTTAAAAAATTCTAAAAAATGGATAATATTCCTCAAAAAAGTGATTAAAGTAAAAGAAAAGAACTTTAATTTAAGCTAAAGATCGTTAAAATCGATCGATTCTGTGCAAAGTTACGTGCATTTGAAAATCGCGAAAAATAACCAAAAATGATTGAATTACGTGGATTCGGGAAAATCGCTTATGTAACTTTCGTACGTAACTTTGCACAGAATCTAGTTATTAAAAAAAATATAAGTAAACATTGGAATAGTTTCGTGAGAATTGATATTGAAATAAAACTAATTTTAAGTACTGAAACGATATACATAATATTTTGAACAATTGGAATATAACATTGGAATAGTTTTATTGCATTACATATTGAAATAAATGTATTTTACATTTAAGGAAGTTAAATACTAATATATTGAAAGTAGTTTTGATTTTAGTAAAATACAATGATGAATTTAATTTGATATCTAATAGTAAGAATCACTTATTATTTTGATTTTATGTACATAAAAAATCGTGATGCGACAACGTTCCTAAAAATAAAAACATTCTTCACATTATAAATTTTACGATTTCCTTGAAAAAAACTGTTATGTTCATAGTTACTAAGAAATTATAAATCTACGTCCTCAAATGATTTTGATGCTGCGTGGCTTATAAATTTCTCGCATTTGAAAAATATCTCATGTTATTCTTATACTACTAACGCGTTCGGTATGAATAAAGTGTCTTGCCGTGATATATGGACTAACTCACCCTTGTAAAATAGTAGAACAAAAACAAATAGGTGGCTTTTTCTCACGATGCTCGTAAACATGATTTGCTAGATCGTGATCTTCTCACCATATAATATACTACTAGTCATAGGATCAGCAAAACAGAAGCGAAATATAAGCGATGTAATTGTAAATGATCACTACTCGTCGTTGTTACACTGAGGTAAGCGACGCGAGTAAAGCATTACTGCCATCGCCGTTGCTCTGATGAAAAACTCGATTATGCACTTGCGACTTTGAAAATCACTACCGGTGCGGAATAAGCTTACGTCAGCATCCTCCTTCCTTGCCGATATTCTCGCACTTTCTCCCGTCGTTTGCAATCCCGAGCACTGGGACACTACACACCGTCCAGAGCGTCGAAAGCCGCGGATGCAAATTCAAGCTTGCCGCAGCTGTGCAAAGCCGCGCGAGAAGGAGGCGGAGGAGGAGGAAGAGGACGAGAAGGAGGAGAAGGAAGAAGGGACACACGGAAAGAAAAAAAAGAAAGAGCGACGGGGAGGAAGAGAGCGGCACTGCATGCGTCGAGCTCGCGCGTCGTCGACGGAGATGACCGAGCAATTGCGCGCGGCGCGCTCGTGGCGACGGAACGAGCGTAAGGGACGAGTGGCGGCCGTCGTGTTAGTGAGTTTGAGGGGCATGGTGGGGGCATACTAATTCCACGTTTACCGAGCTTGCTTGTCACATTGTTACACTGAATCACTGCCGCAGCGGCTGCCCTCATCCTCCCGCTGCGCAGGATAGAAAGGTCCTTAAATGCCGCTCTCTCTCTCTCTCTCTCTCTCTCTCTCTCTCTCTCTCTCTCTCTCTCTCTCTCGATCATTCTCTCTCTCTCGGTACTTCAAGGTTGCAAGAGCTCGACCGAACCGTAATTGGATTATCGTCGACGGGAAATTTAGTTTGAGCTTCTGCTCTTTCGTTGCGTCTGTAATTGCCGAGAACGCTGCAAAAATGTGCGGATTCCTCGCTTTCTTTCTCTCCTTCACACTCCCGTCTATCTTCCGTCGCCGGAGCGAGTCATTCCGAGTTTTCGTACCAATTGAGACACTTGCGATGACGCGTGCGTTTGAGAAAGGGATCCAAGAGGCTCGCATTAAAAAACTACTGCCGACTGCTTCTATAGGTTTATTTCTTTCAACTGGTTAAATAAGTTTTACTGTAAGAGTAGACGACATTATTCTCGAGTGAGCTCTGAGGGTAATTTTGATATTAAATGATAAAGCATGTTTGAACTTGAAAATTTAGACACATACTTCTCACTAACTTTCATCGTTTCAATTAAGCTACACCTATAAAGAAGCGAATGCCATATTATATATATTTAAATATCTTTTCTTGGATTATATTTATATAATTACATATTAAAAATATATTATACATTAGTAAAGTATTGACACGTGTTTTTTATTCAATTTTTTTTATAGGCGTGAGGTCTAGTACAGTTTTAACTTTAGTTTCAACAATCATAATATTTCTAAAACAGCTTTTAAAAATATTTCATTTTAATTTTCAATTTTCACCACAATCAATGAATACCGTTACTTATTGCATTAGCGATTTTACTTTCTTCAGCAGACGGTGTATTTAAGTTTTGAATATAGTTTTTTATTATTTTGAGATATTATGCCATAAAAAAAAGTTTTTTAAAGTGTAGATTTTATCTATGTTATTGAATTTCAAAAAGGAGGATTGCCACACACGTTCGTATGCTAATTATTTTGCTATCAACAAATAAAATTAAGGAGGTTCGATACCGAAATGAAAAAGGTTACATCAGTTCAAACTCTTAATATTGTTGTTCTTTGATTGACTTTCTATTAGTGTGCGAAATTTCAGATCGCTTGTCAATTCTGTTATGAAATTATTCAACTTCGAAGTTCAACTCTTATACACGGGCTCTTATGGAAGTACCTTGGTAAAACACAAAACACTTAGGATGCAATTCTTTAAAAAAGGTTACAGCGAATCAAAAAACTACAGGTAATATAGCGAATACATAGGAGAATGTTTATACGCTATCTGAACGCGATAGACAACACCGACTCCGAGTACTGCGGTAAAACGTAAACATACGATCGAGTGCGTTGACTGCGGGAGGGGGTGCGCAGTGAGAGGTGCAGCCCGCGCGGTGCGAGGGGACCCCCTCCCCATGACCCGCGAACGGTGAGGTATCGAACCTCCTTAAGGTGGCTTATGCAATTTCTAATAAAACAGCAGATTCATCTTAAATTTAACAGAAATGTTCTTGAGACATTAAACTTTCGATCTGTACTAAGAAAATTGTAGGTCAACGACCAATTTATCAAAAAACAGAGTTTATAAATGGGTACTTTTAACAAATAACCTTATGTGAATGAATAGTTTATTGCTTCGTAATAACTTGTAAAACAGCAGTATTTAATGTACAATATATGAAATTAAAGATTTTTTAGTGAAGAATCTAATGACATTATCAAAGTTATAGGTTAACGACCAAACAGAAAAGATATTAACAATAAACGTTACAAATCTACTACTGCGCATGCGCACTGAGACCAGACATATAAATGTAGTGACAAATTAGCAAAGTTTTTAGTTATTATAAAATCTTTTTTTCGTTTGGATATTTAGAAGTTATTTATAATAAATTTACATAAAATACGTTGACTCAATTTGACAATAATAAAGAAGCCCCTTGTGGGGTCCCAACTTGATACGGCACCAAAAGCCTGAGCCACCTTAAAAGAGCGTCTGATGCTGATACATTTATATCTGAGAAAATTCCGGACTCAAATATTGATACTACATTGTATAATATTGTCATAAAAAATATAATAGTGTGGTGATTGGTGTTGAATTGATGGTAAATGTTGAAAGAAATAGGGTAGACGTACCGGTTTTGGCCACTGTTCCGTTTTTGGCCACATATCCATGTTATTAAATGGATTTTTAAATGGCCAGAACCGGTGAAAAACCGCTGCTAACTGCTTTAGCAGAATGCTTTCTCAAAGAGAATTGATAAATTACATCAAATAATTTTTTCGAATGTATATTTTAATAGAAAATT
>JAPYZP010000825.1:0-20456 GCA_030522985.1 Torymus sinensis | reverse complement strand
TTGTATACTGATTATCTAATAATACATTTTAGACTCGAACTGCGTCGTCCCGATAAACGACATACGCGGAGTTGAGAGCATGGGCTACGCGAAGGGCGAGAAGCTGCTGCGCTGCAAGCTCGCCGCGGTCTTCCGACTGCTCGACCTTTACGGCTGGACGCAGGGCGTCGGCGGCATGATAACCGCCCGCCTGAATCAGGACCAGGAGCACTTCCTCGTCAATCCTTATGGTCTTCTCTACCACGAGGTGACGGCCTCGAGCCTCGTCAAGGTCGACATGCAGGGCGGCGTCGTCGAGCAGGGCACGACGAACTTCGGCGTCCACATCACCAGCTATCAGCTGCACTCGACGATCCACGCGGCGAGGCCCGACATCAAGGTTATCGTGCACATCGCGACACCATCCGTCACAGCCGTAAGATATACTTATATACCTGTTTTTTCATCGAGTGTTAAATTATAATTATTGAAAGATTAAAATAGACGAGAAGAATATATTATGTGAAATTGTATTTTATATTTAATTGATAAAAGTTGATAGGCATTTTAATGCTAAATAACGAGTTTTCTTGGGCTTAAATTGTGAAACACTTAAAAACATAACCTATGTGATTTGGTTCGTACAATATTTAGATGTAATAATTTGAAAGGTGAAAAAGTGCATAGGTTTGCTTCTTTAGCGTGTATGTACACACTTTTAACATACAATTTTTATGATATTCTTCTACATTGAAATGATTAATTCATCTTTACTACTATATTAGAATTATATGATTACATATATTGATTAAATATTTGATTTTTAGATCTCGTCGACGAAAAACGGTCTTCTGCCCATTGGCCAGGAGAGTATTGTCATAGGCGAGGTTAGTCATCATCCTTACGCTGGCAATTTCGACCCGGAGGAGCGCGAGAAACTGGCGCGGAACTTTGGCCCCATCAACAAAGTCATGCTGCTGACGAATCGAGGCGCATTGTGCTGCGGCGAGTCGGTCGAAGAGGCTTTCTTCAACGTCTACAATACGGTACTGGCGTGCGAGACGCAGCTGAAGCTGATGCCCTTGGGCCTTGACAATATCGCCTTGATAACGGATGAAACGAGGAAAGCCATCTACGAAGCGTCACGAAAGGCTCCGGTGCCACAGCATAGCAGTGTGGCCGAGCCCTCGCCACTCGCTGAGAAGCTCGAAAAGCGCTGGCGTATCGGCGGCACGGAATTCGAGGCCCTTATGCGCATGCTCGATAATGCAGTGAGTATCAATAGTATAGCGGTAGCAGTAGCAGTAGTAGCTACCAGATCTCACGGTTACTCGGAGTTTGCTTACACTTATATCGGATGCAATTATGGAGGTCATAAGTTAGGGAAAATAAAATAGTGTTGATAATAATATCACTTGCTTACTTAGTTCTATTGTTACTCTTTTCATAGTTTGCAGTACCTTTCAGTAACTAGTATTTTACAAAAAATAGAACTCTCTTGATTTTTGTCATATATTTATCATTTAACAGTGAATCGATAAAAATAACAAAATATTTTTTAGGGCTTCCGTACAGGATACATTTACAGACATCCGTTGGTCAAAAGTGAACCTCCTAGGCCACGTAACGATGTTGAAGTACCTCCAGCTGTTTCTTCTCTTGGATACTTGTTAGAGGAGGAAGAGTTATACAAACAAGGGTAAGATATTTACATAAAACATTATCTTCTTCGGTTCATGTTAACATTTGTTAAAACCATTTTTCTGAATCTTTATTTAATATTATAAATTATCTTTCAAGCTTGTGGAAAGGTGGACGTAAAGGAACTGACAGATCACGTTGGTTGAACTCACCAAATGTTTACCAGAAAGTGGAAATTCTGGAAACTGGTACACCAGACCCAAAGAAGATTACTAAGGTAGAAGTCATAACTTTCGAGGATAAAACAGATTAATTTTTTTAATCAAAAATACTTTTTAATATTTTAACTCGCATAGACGTATTTTAAACAAAAAAATAACTCAACTATCATGACGCTTAAAAAGTCGTTAAACATGTTTACCGGCGTCGCTTTTAATATAGAATTTATGAATGAATTTATAAAGATCAAATATATAAATATATATCAACGTTGCTATGATGAAATGATGTTCAGTGATATGAAATAATATTAATCAATTATAATCATTGTTCGCTGCTTCAATGCTCTTCGAGCTTGCTTCGAATTTTGTAGAAACTCTTCGAGCATTCCAAGCAATGCATTCCATTTTTTATTAATCTATCTTGTCGCCTTATTTGTTAAGTAGATTCGATGTTTTTTTAAATGTTGTGCAATTCGACAATGCCGTGACCGAACAAAGCGGTAAAACTTTATATAGTCTAGTTCCTCAGCACAGCGCTGTTAACCAACTCGTATATATTGTTTTTAGGTATAAGACGTGAAAAGTAATATCTATTGTAGCTTTTCAATGTTTCAATAAAAATAAATATTGCTCAATCTTAATTACAGCAAAACTACTTAAATATCCCCTATACAATCACTTATTAGAAGTAGCTTCTTAGAATACTCAATCAAAGCATGAAATAGCCTATCTCTATATCTCTCAAAATATTTTCTTTAAACAAATGTGTGCCTGTTGGTCATCATCAAAGCTTTCGGTGGCCTCGGCATGAAACATCCACTGCATCCACAAAACCAGATTTGTCGATGAAAATAATAAAATGTACCTAACTAAAATTGTTAAACTCGTGGAACGCAATGTGAGAAGGTTAAAAAATTATAAAATTAACGATAACGTCGATGAAACGACTCCGCAAGCTTTATTTAGGACTAGCAGGCACACAGCTCGCGTAATAGAGTGGCCAAAAATTAATTGTGATTGTATTGCGGTGAAATTCTAAGAGTTTATCTAAGGAAATGAAGCAAAATTTTATTTGAAATATGGTTTTGCGGGGTCGGGCCGACTATAATTTTCTGGTTTTGTGCGCAGTGGGTGTCCGATGGCTCGCCGACGCACAGCAGCACACCAGTCAAGATTGAGGGAGCCCTACAGTTCGTTCCGAAAAATACAAACCCGAAGGAATTTAAACAACTCCAACAACAGGTGCGTACTTATGTGCTGTAAAAAAGATCTAAGGATAATTTGAACATAATTTTAACTTAAATATTTTAACATTTCCAGATTAAAGATTACCGAAGAGCTGATAAAATTTCTGCTGGTCCTCAGTCACACATTCTTGAAGGTGTCACGTGGGAAGAAGCAAAGAAAATGCAGGTTCGTAAAATATACTTACAAGAAAAAGAAAAAAATATACTTAAAGAAAATAATTATTAAAAAAATCAAAACCAAATTAAAAAATAATTTGTTCTATTAACTTTTAAAAGGATGCGACAATAAGTGGTACTGGAGAACAAGTAGTCCTTGTTGGAGCAGCAAGTAAGGGTATTATTCAGCGAGGATTCCAACACAATGCTATGGTATACAAGACTCCATATGCAAAGAATCCATTTGATGCTGTGACAGATCAGGAATTAGACCAATACAAAAAGGAAATAGAACGTAAAACTAAAGGAGATCCTTGTATGTATACAAATGAAAACAATGTTCTTATACCTATTTTTAGTAAATCAAACATCGATTTTTGTTATGAATTCATTTAAATAAATTTTGTTTAAATATCTTTTTTTAAATATCATATAACTTCTTTGTTATATATTCACAGATGATGAATCACAATCGGAATCTGAAGCGCTTTCGTCTTTTAATATCAGCCGCGCGACCCATGAATCAAGCACTGCCAAAAGCCCAATTCAGTCTCCAGTTTCTGTACCATCAGAAACAGAAGAAGAAAGCAGAGATGGTAAACAAATTTTCATTTATCCTTTAAAATGTTCTACAATGGTCCATAAGTTCCAATTGAAATCCATATTTGTTTTTTGTTATGTTTGTTTTAACAGAGCCAAAAGTATTACGGATAGAAACCAAACAAGTGCCTGCACCGAGTCAACCAGAAGTTGTGCTGAGCGATGGTGAGTATAGTTATTAGTGTTGTAAAATAAGAGTAGATAATTTAGAAAATTAACTCATCTCGTTACTCATTTGAAATTTGAAATATTAAAAAATTTGAATATAAAAATTACACATTGCATGAAATTGATGCATGAGCATGAAAATTTGTGACGCAGAACGGTCAGTAGAATCTTCGGTGGTGGAAAATTCAGTGGCACGGCGGGAGGATATAGCATCTGACCAGTTAAATGCTCAGTGTGGAAAAAATATTAAAACAGGTGAGACTATGTACAAGCCACCACTGTCAGCATTGTCAGTATGTAAAAAATCTTACGTTTTTATATTCTCTTATTCTATACGTAACGCACAACACATTGAGATATGTATAATATGTACGTAATATGTACAGTAACGCATAAATATTTGTTACTAATCATACTTAACACTTTTTTTTTATTGTAAAAACATTAAAGAGTATTATATATTCTTTTCCGATTATTTAAAAACATTTTTATTGTAAGATTCGTTACACAAATATTTTTTAATCAATTTTATGTTATCACCTGTTCTTTTAACATTCATAGATAAAAATTTTAATTAAAATAATGAGGCCATGTAATTAATGAATTAAAACCAAATTAGAAGTATTAGTGTTATAGAACATATTTGTTATGGGAATGATAATTGTTATAATGATGATTTCTTTTAAAAATAACAAGTCAAGTTATCGAGTTTATTTGACCTTTTGCATCGATTGATAAATTTTTAGTAAATTTAAATAAACATAGTTTTATAAAAAGTAACGAAGATAATAATCATATAATATTGATTTAACACGAGAATAAAGATTATCTATGAATGGAAATTTTTTGTCACTAAGCATTTGTAAATTTAAATTCAATTGATGTGATACAGTGAATGCTGATTTTCTCAACGAGCAACGCCGCTCGGAGATGATGACTCGTAGGAATGCCAACGGACGAGGTAAGTTCTGTGGGATTTCATTCTGCAGAACTAACAATCAGTTTAACTTTGCATATGCTTTTGCGCTACATTTTCTCCTCCCAATGTGCTGAGCCTTTTCCTTTTTATTAAGTTTTTATTTTAAAATTTGTTTGAAATATTTTTTATTTTATTCCAGCACTCGCACCCTCTTGCTATTAAACATCTGTCCTAAAGTCCTTGTGCATTCATCATACATCTGTTTGCTTAATATTATTTTCACACCATGTACAGTTTTGGTGAACTTAATTCTATATTTATTTCAAAGCAGATAAATTTCCTAACATGCCTTGACTTCAAACTCTTTAACACTATTGTAATTCAATACATTTGTGTATTTTTATTTAATTTAATTTATTTCTATACTTACATAAGTAACAAATTTAGTAACAATATCTTATAAAAAATGTATGCTTCTATACACAGAGATTGTCAATATTTCATTTAATTATTTGGTTTACGATTTTAATATTTATATTAAAAATTATAAATATAAATTAATATTGAATTGTCTAGTAACATATGAAATAAAACTAAAAGAGAACATTTCATTGTTGCAAAAAAATTATAAAATGTTTTATTTTACACAGTGAAGTAGTATTTCCGCTGATATTATGTTTTTATTTTCATAAACTTTTATAAATATTTGCTTTTATTAGGTAATTAACTAATTATCAATCTTTTATAAACAAATTTTTTTTGTTTATTATTATAACAGTAATTGGATGCATGTACGTTTAAGTATTACTATAGTATTACTAAAAGTATTTGCAAATACTACTTTTATGATTTATCATTATGCATTAATTATTACAAGAAAATTATGTATTGTCATTAGTATGCTATTTATAATATTTAGTAGACACTTTAAATGTATAGTGGTAAAAAGACTAAATAATTTTCATAGAAATTTGTGAAGTTTGAAAAGAAATTCACTGATAAGAATTTTTCCATCGGTCTTACAGTCTTATAATTTAAATTAATTAATATTAATGGCAGTCAGATTGCCCTTGTTTATAATCACCCCCGCATTTAATTTATAAGACTGTAAGATCAATGGAAAAATTCTTATCAATGAATAGTAAATTACAGTCGACATAAGTAATATTTTTAATTATGAAAAGAAATTTATTATAGATAAAATCTTTAAATTTGTTTTCAAAAGTAAGGAATATATATTTTTTATTTGATATTGTTAACAAGTACTTTTTTTTATTTAAATATTACACTCACTGTATTTTTATAATATTTAACAAATTTGTAGTTATTGTCAGATATTTTCATTTAAGTCATTGTAAGTATTACTTAGATTATCAGAAGCTTTTTACCATTGCAATTGGAAATATTTAATGAGGTAAAAGAAGGAATAATTGATAATCAGAGGGTGCGTGGAGCTCTCCGTACTGCGTCTTGTCCAACTTGACTGTCTATTTTCTTCTATTGCAATTTATACATTAGCCATGTGTGTGTGTTTGCCGGACGTATGGTTGCAGGAATGTCTGGAGTATCAAGACTCAGTAGCAGTAGAAGCAACAGCAGTTGGGAAGATCTTTCCCTGTGGAATGAACATTATCATGATTGTTATCTTGAAACTGTACGAACTGAAAACTTGGCTCGACCTAAGAAAGCACTTATCACTGATGTTCGTGATATGTCAATCATAAAACGCAAGTTAAAACGTCGTGAATTTTTCGAAAATTATGAAAATAGATTGAACAACAAGGTTGATGTAGAAACAGAAAAAGGGGCAAATTCAAGTTCTTCAGAATCAATACCAAAATTAAAAAATATTCAAGACAAATTTAATCAAAATAAAAACACAACTGAAAAGTTAACTCTGAAAAGACAGCTAAACAAAGAGATGAAAACTGAAGTCAATGAAATTCAATTTGGAAAAAGTGCTTATATGCATTTTGCTGAAAAAATTAACTTGTCTAACGACAGTGTTACTAGTGAAAATAATATTTATAATTACAGCGACATCAATAAAGAAGAAAATATTACTGAAAACAAAAGTTATCTAATTAATAATACAGATAATATGCTAGTTCACATAAAAAATTGTTCAAGTCATGAGAATAATAATAATAAGAAACAAAATTTTGACTTCAAAAGTGATATTAGTGATTCCAAATGTGCAAATACTTACGTAAATGAAATTGAATTTGGTGATTGCTATGATGTAATTTCTAACAATAATTTTGTTAAATATTCCAAAGAATACAAAACTAATAACATAACAGATGAAAACAAAAATATAAAAATACTTGAAGTAGCAGATTCATTTAATAGTAACATAGAAATAAAAACGGATGTTAATAGTGGTATAATTAACTATGTCAATGAAGTGGAATTTTTCGTTTGTAATAATTCTTTTCGGCAAAACAGTGAAACTACAGAAGAAAAACATATCAATGAGGAATTAAAAATCTTATCGGAGAAGCAAATAAATGCAGAAACTCTTTCTCCAAATCCCAATGAAATATATAATAAAAATAATAATAATTGTAGTGCTGAACAAGTTAATTATGTACCCAGTAGTGCAGAAAGTTCTTTAAATAATACCTTAAAAGGATTTCCAGAAAATGATATTAGTAATATAAATGAAATAGAATTTTGTCACACTGATAAATATCAACAAAATTTAATAAAAGGCGCAGAACAAAATAGAAATAATGAAATATCTACTGTAAATTTTAATAGTAAAATCAACGAAGAATTCAATAATTATGTTAGTGAAGTGGAATTCTGTCCTAATAATCCCAAAGAACACAATAGTGGTCTACATAGAAGCATAGATTCGATTGTTAACATTACTGAAAAAGATAATGTTCCAAAACTAGAAGTGTACACATCGGAAGAATATGTACAAAATTTTAATGATCAAATTGACAAAAATAAGGGAAAATTCACTAATTACATTAATGAAATAGTATTTTGCGATAATAATATTCATGATAATAACAGCGAAGACGGAAATTCTGAAAAAGACCCTCTAGATATTACATTGCGTAATAAAAATAAAGAAGTTTCAAATAGTACCAGTATATCAACTGGTAAAAATCAAACAAAAAATGATTCTTACATATATAATCATTCAACGCCATATGCAACTGATACGATGGAAAATAATCCTCTTGAAGCTAGTTTAAAAATGTTTTTAGAGAATGAGATAGATAGAGAAGACTTTGAAGATAGTAATTCTACAATCAAGGATAATAATACTCAATCACAGGATTTGAATATAAATTCCGAAAATAAGTTTGATAACGATGACAATCAATGGGTAACCATAACTAG
The DNA here is from genome assembly GCA_030522985.1 of Torymus sinensis. Classification (NCBI taxonomy): domain Eukaryota; kingdom Metazoa; phylum Arthropoda; class Insecta; order Hymenoptera; family Torymidae; genus Torymus; species Torymus sinensis. The sequence goes on along the minus strand of JAPYZP010000825.1, from coordinate 12,165 downwards.
CGAAAATACTAACTTCTTTGACGACGATATTCTATCAACAGATAAATTACCCAGAAGACGACCAAGTTGTTTAGATTTTACATTTTCCGAAATTGATCGAAATAGTGATTTTAATTCAACCTGTAATACTTCTGCAAGTTTTTTTAGTGATGAGGATTTAGTAATGAGGCGAATCTCGCGTCGTGATAGCATTGCAGAAGTCGTGAGTAGTATCGATGTTAACTTCAAGCCTACCAATAAATTAATATTTGACACATTGGCGGATACTGAAAATTCAATAAAATACAATTTGGATTCACAAAATATGAGTCTACTTTATAGTATTACACCACCTTATGATATTGCTAACTCTAGTAAAGACACAACTATAGCAGAAGATATTTCTGAAGACAATGAAAGAAATTCTGAGGATGTTATTTTAGGGGGTGATGAAGATACCTGGAGTTATCATTCAAATACTGATGCGGAAGACAATATCAATTCAAATAAAACTCTTGAATTATCAAAAGCATCATGTCGATTGTCAGGCATTTCTAATGAGGATACCTGGAGTTACCATTCTAATACTGATGCGAAAGAAAATATCAATTTAAATAAAACTACTGAATTATCTGAAACTTCTTTTGTGTCAAACGCATCGTGTCCATTGTCAGTTATTTCTAATCAAGGATCTGATATGTTGGAATTACCTACTTCTACATATCTTGAAGTGCAAAAATCCAGTGATGAATTATTTCACAAAAACATGAGCTCATCAGTAAATCAGTTACTTGCAGAGATAGATGATGCTGAAATTTATGCAAGTGCTGAGAATTTTATTGATGAATTAATATTTGATGTTAATTGTTTGAAATTAACGCGAGACGTCAGTAATTATTCTAAATCAGAGTTGCAAGATTTCATACAAGAAAAAGTTATCTCAGTAAATTACGCCAGGAAAACAGCTAAGAAAGTAGTTGGAAATCTACCTTATAAAGATGTTGACAACTCTGCGAGTTCAAAGGTTAGTAATCACAGCGAAGAATCAAGCATGGTAGAATCATTAGAGGATGGTGTTTATGTTATTAAAGAACTCATTTATCATGTAGTAGATAAGGATAGTTTAGGTAAGTGTGATTATAAATCCAAAAGGATTGTTACTGATAAAAAAGTAAAGGAATCTATGAATATAGAGCTAAAAGGTCTTAAAGATGATTATGATGCTACCGATGAAAAAAGTTTAAAATGTTCAACACCAAAGAATTCTTCATCTCCAAATAGAAGTAGAAACAATAGTTTTTCAGAAGAACCAAGTAAAACGACTCTTATTAATGATGATGAAAATCCTGATACTGTTGAAGAAATAGCAACTGCCAATTCAAAAAGTTCACAAAGTTCAGACACGGTTGGGTCGTCGAATTCCTCTCCTTCAGTGGAATCTCAAAATTTTGCAGAGCAAGAAGTTACCTCTGAATCTGACACAAAATCTGACAGTAGTAAAGAAAAGCAAATAGATTCTGGTGAAAATATGAAAACTGAATCAATTTCTGCTAATAATCAATTAAATTCTTTAGATTATAAAGATGCCATAGTGAAAAATCTCCGTGAATATTGTAATCTAATACAAATCAACTCAGACAAACCAAGTTTTTGTTTGATTGAATACACAGATGAATCTTTATTGAAAACTGACGAAGCAAAAGAAAATGGGGATATCGATTCAGATGAAAGCATTCAAGAATTTATGGAGAATTTTAATGATCGAATAGAAGAAATAAATAACATGTGGCAAGTTAGCGAAGCTAAATATGAACAAATGTACTCTGCACGTGTTAATGACATAACTGACATACAACAAGAACTTTTAAACTGTGGAGATAAAATAGAGCAGTTAAGTCAAGAAGCTGGATCAGATGTATTAAACGGGTTTTCTGTTATAGAAGAACAATCAACTTCCTTCATTTTTAATGAAGATGATCCTGAAGAAACAACAGCAACGCATTTGCAGTACGAAAAAGTTGATGAATGCTGTTCCTGTTGCGGAGATCTTGATAAAACTTTTCCAATAGAAAAAAATTCAGCAACTCAATCATTAACACCGATATTAGAGGAACCAGAATTAGAGAACATAGAATTAACTAAGTCCGGAATGGAAAGTGACAATTCGTTTGAAACACTACCACCAATATTTGAAGAACCTGAACTGGATTTATCATATGAAACCAAAACGGTGGAATTTTATTCGTGTCATAATTCCACATCAATGAAGTCGTGTGACGAAATAACTACATCTATGCATACTGCATTTACAGATGAGTGCAGTGAGTGTGGCGAAATCGGCAGTGCTGACGTTTCTACATGCAATGAACTTTATAGATCAGACTCTACGGTTTCTGAATATATGAATACGATCTGCCAAAATAATAATGAAGCTGATAATGTTGCTGATGAGCCTAATGCCAGTTCAATGAATAACAATAATAATGAAGTAGTTGCATTGGAATCTATGACTTATTCGTACGAAACAAGTGAATTTTTAAAATTGGAAATGGCTTGCTCGAATAGTAGCGACGACGACCCTGACCGTGTCTGCTGCGAACTACCCTAGTCATTAAAAACTATTATAATTATAAGATATGACTCCTGAAGCAATTATAAACTGTTATTGATTCAGAAAAACCTAATAAACCTCACCTGCAGCAGGATTGCAGAAAACAATTTTTAGTCTTAGAGGGAAATAGGTTTTACGGAAATCTACGGATCGAATATAAAGTCGATAGTTGTTATATTTATAAATTGATTATTACAGTTTTAAAACTTTACTTAAAGAAATATACAGTACCTAATAATTATTAGATATTCAGTTATTTGTGACTGCCAAAGAATATTTAAAATATATAGGTATAGATCTTAATTTTGGCTAGTAAATACAAATTTAATTGTATTAAAAGTTACTTAAATTTTAGTATAATGAATAGTTCTTGTATGTAATATTTGTTTTACATAAATTTCTGATTAATATAAAATCTCTTATAACTCACATTCCAATTGCAATAAAGTTTTCATATTTTGATTAATAAGCATTTGTTTTCATTTTGATTGTTTCACTGCTTTAGTTGTTTAAGGGTAAAGTTTAGAAGAATTACGTATAACTCATTTTTATAAACTCAAAAATCAGGAGGTTTCCCATAAATTATAAAATGGTAGAATTTTGTATTTACTCAAGTCATTACTTCACAAAATATATATTTTATCCTATCACACAATTTTTATGTTCAGACTCTACCCTTATACAAATATTCTCGCAGTAACGATGTACAATAAGCTTTTTTGCACTTAACTTTTGATAGAAGAAAGTTATTTATTTAAAAATGTTTCTCTGACACAACATTAGATACATGTTATTATTTTTCATAATGAGACAATACACTTTTTGTATAGAAAAAAAAAAAATAAAAATAAAACAAAACTTTCTTCTCCATAAGTTTATTATGGCATTATGGTGTTTGATATTTATAAGAGCATGCTAATACTCCAAGATATAACCTCTTCATCATAACAGAAGAAAATCAGTACTTTAACTAACAGGTAAGCTTGGTTTCATTCTTTTGGCACTCACAACAATCCAAAGATGCGTTATCACACATTAATACATCAAACTAACACAAAATATAAATTTATGAAGATTTCATTCATTATAACTTGCATAATTTGTTGCAGGAGAAAATACCGTCAATGGGGACCACTCGGATGCCCATCACAGCACTTTCTCGCACAGTAGCAAAGAGGTACAGCATTTTCACGTAATTTTTATTTTGCATATCTTTTTAAAAGTAAACTATACTAAATTTAAAATTGTTTCAATGTTATATTTATATAATACTTAAAATATCAATTAACTATTCTTTTAAATATCTTAATATTTAACGATTTTTGTTAATGTTACATATTTATTATATATTTGATTTTACTTTAATTAATATACAGTTTATATGTAAATAGTTTTCAAATTTATAGATGTTTTTCAAAACATATTCATTTGTGTCACTCCATTTATTTGTTGTTCTAATAATAATGTTATTTATTGTAAAAAAGATGAAATTTAGTATAGTCAAATTTATAAATGTTGAAAAAAGCCATGGGTGTTCTATTCATGAAACATCTAGTCATCACAATCACAAGAATGAAGTATTTTATTCAATATTTTATCTACAATTTCATTCGTTAATAATTGTATCATAGAAAGCTATTGATTTATTCATTAGAATTGCTGTTTTATTTGAATAAAGCTAAGCTTTCTTGCTGATACGCTGCTTGCATGAAAATTTTCAATTAACAGTTGAGAAGAGCCAACAAATTATACTTCGAATATTTAAAAATTACGATAATTATGTAGAAATAATTTGCATATTGCATAAATATAATTAGGATTAATAAACGTTTCTTTAAAATAAATAAAAAACATCCACCTTGCTTGTGTTTAGAGATTGCTCGTTTTATTATGTTTCGTAATCTTAAGAATTAAAAATTATATGGTCAATAGTAAAAGTATAGTAAAAGAATGAAAGTGTAATAGTAGAAGAATTAAACTCCGTAATGAAAGTATTTTTCGTTGGCTCGTCTAAAAAAATGCAGAAGAAACATTTGCATGTGCATGGACAGAGGTTGATGGTTACGGTTGGGACCTTCCATGTTAAGGGTTCCATGTCGCAGGACGTGAGTGTTAGCGAGGAGTCGCCCAAGAAGGAGAAGAAGAAAAAGAAGGGTCTGCGAACGCCGTCCTTCCTCAAGAAGAAGAAGGAAAAGAAGAAGCCGGTCGAGGCGTAGGTAGTTCATGCCCAGGTGCGTACATATTTTATTTTGCAACATCAAACCAATCTTCGTCGGAATCCACAATGAGGAAGGAAATGAACGAATGAAAATTTTTGATTATATTGATAATGAAAGTTTTGCTTGTTTATACTGCTATGATGACTTTTATAGATAGTTACAAACGAGTGCGTAGAATAGAGTGGACCGAACAATTTTTAATTTCAAATTGCCAAAATTCATTTAAAATCTTGAACACATTTAAAGAATTCGTGTATAGAAAAATGGAATCGACCCACTCTAGCAAAAATTATTAGATATAGAGTATTGAAAAATAAGTGAATAAGCAGACCTTGATATTAGACTAGAGCATTCGCTGTGCTGCCGTTAATTCGCAGTTTTTGCATAAATCATAGATAAGTCTTATAGTTTGCTTGTAAAGTCTTATTTGTCATCTTAAAGGTATTGATTTAGATTTCAATTTTCACCTTACATATAAATACTAGTAGATTCATGAGAAAATATTTTAATAATATCAAATTTGTATATAAGTCAAAGAATAGGACTGATATTTAACACAATATTCACTTTACCCTCCTTATATACGTATCACGTGTTAATATAACCGTTAATGCAGTCTATTAAGAAAAAGTATATACTAATTTTTGATGTGTCTTTTAGCCACTGCCACAAAGAAAAAAAGCTTATTTCAAATGAAGGAAGAACAATCAGCAGCAACCGAACTATGAAGCGCTAAAATTGCAAAGTCTGGAGGAGAAGAAACCAGCGTTAGGAGATTCAAAAGGGAGAACGAGGTGCGATGCGGCATTTTTCCGGAACTCAAGACTGCCACTCCATAACCACTGCGATCTAGCGATTTTTATGTTATCATTATTTTCTATTACAAGGCATCTCTTTCATTAATGAGAAAAGAAGATTTTAAAACTATATAATCCATTAGGCATCATGTAATTGTCATTTATTAAATGTCACGATGAGATTTGTGTGGAAAAATGCCGTAAATAGCTGCCACGTATAGATAAGTAAAACCGACAAACGGGAGAAGACTAATTTCTCGCGAGCTTTTTAATCTTTTAATGCAAAGCTACTACGACGAGCACGAAGAGAATAGATAAACAACTACCGTTCTTTTCTTCTACTCCGTTTTCTTCTCCGAAACGGCCTACGAAAAAAATGAATGCCGAGAGGCTTGGAAAGCCACGATATTCTCGACACGGCGAAACTCAACTTCGAGTTTCACCTACGTATCAATTCAAGAAAAGAGATCAATTGTGCATACTATATGAGAAGTAATATTGATAAAAGAAAGAAAAAAACAAGGAAAAAAATGTAAACCGCGCTATGTGTGTCGAAAGAGCAACGGTCGTAGTGACATTAGTGTAATTCGATCGATCCGGCTTTTGAATGCTTGTGCTTGCAAATTGAAACTGTGAGAGTGCTTTTAACGCGTTTTATCTTCAACCTCTACGTCTATTGTCTTTAATTACTTTACTCTTTCTCTCTCGTGACTTCCGTTGCCTGGAACAATGCGCCAGAGAGAGGATCCGGCAGTTATAAAGCAAAGAGTCAGTCAGAGACCGCAGCGAATTTTTAACTGAACAGAGAGGGTAAATAAAAAAAAAAGCGAAACGATAGGGTAAATGCTGAAGAATAGAACTCATGTGACTTGTCGCTGTTCGTTTATTGACGATATATTTTATTTTTTATTGTTCTGTCGTTTAGCTTTTATCGATATCATTGATATTAAATTAACGACTTAGGGACGGACGAAGTGCGAATGTACGATGTAAACGTCTTAACTTTCTTTGTACAGAGAAAAAGATGAAGTAAATGATTTATTAAGTGCGTGGGTGGAATTTACGCTCTTCCTCCCTTAAAAAATTTTATTCGCTGCGAGTGCCTTTCGTTTTATATCGTAATCGATCGAGAGATCGTAAAACATTTGTGTTGTTAACGTGCTATTTTATTGATTTTTTTTTTTAATATTTAAAATTATTTTGTCGCAATCAAACGAGATTTTTCGTTTTAAAATTCGACAGCTGCAATGAATTTGTATTATATGAGATGAGTTTTATGGATCGTCGTTGGAAATTGTTTTTATAGAAAGGGTTTAATGAATTTTTTTTCGGCGATTTTTTGTTTCAATTAGTCCTCCAGGGGAGAAAATTTTACAATGAGCTAATGAAAGGCACTTGAGATGCGTGTCATTTTTCTCGTTGCATGTTTGCACGCCAATCAATTAAAGAGAAAAAATATATATAAAATGCGAGAAATTTGAGAGAAAAGAATACATACATGCGACAAATGTATACACAAATACACCATGAGCGACAAAATACATTGTATGTACACAGAACACAAAGCGAAAAGAAAATTAAGAACCCTATGGAGTACTATCATACATAACGATAATGATTGTATTATTGAGCGATATGATAATTGCAGTTTATCATTGTAATAGTTAATATATATATTATAATATAAAATTAATATTATTAAAATATAGGGATAAAGTACTTTATTCGACGATCCTGCTCGTTACTTCACTTTTCACAATTTTAACGACTTCGCTTTAAGAATGAAAGAGAGACATTGTGCAAATCTAGAACATTCAAATGAAAAAGAAATTATTACAATATTGTTAGTAAAGTACTTTATTTATCAGAAACTGAAATCGTTTAATTTTATTGTCACTTCGTAATTCCCGGCGATTAAATTCTAACTTTCTATTTTAATTGATATTTATTTATTCGATAAAATCCTATACCTGAATATTTGAATAACGATTTTAAACTGAAATATAAATATTATTTTAAATTCGCATTTGTTCTTAAAAATGAATCCCAATATTACATTTAATATTTTCGAAATAAAATAAAACGATGAATTCAGAGCACTAGAAACTTGTGTACTTTTATTCTAAATACAAAATTATCTTCATATATATGCTCGAATTCATTTATTAAATTAAAAATTATTTCCATGTTATCACGTCATGCTTATTTTAGAATTATTGATATTAGAATATACATTTATATAGGCAGTGCATGAATTGGTAAGTATAATTTTCGCGTTGATAAATTTGCATTTGTATTAAACAGGCATATACTTATCTGTCGTTTTCGAAATACAGAGAAGACGAATGTACAAATATTTAAATGATCAATTTTTTTTAAATATCAAATAAAAATATGAAATTTTTGAAGTATGATAATAGTTAATATCAATTTAAATCCATTTTTTACGACAGAAACGATTGAAAAATATACTATACGGACCAGAACAAATTTTTATTGTTTTTTTGACCATTTTATTTTTCATCGTCAATCAATATAACAAAAACCTAAAAACTAAAGAATCGCCATAAATAATAACCTGAATAGTATATTTCTTTAATGAAATTTGTAAGTAATAGAGTATAAAAATAATAGTGGGTCTTTTTGTATTGAAGGAGGTAATGAAATGTAAAATACTAGTTGAATATTGAAAAGAAACAAATAGACTTTTATTCACAAGAGGCGGGTGTAGTTACATTGTGTTACGTCATTCGGTTGCTTCATACAATAATACTTGATCTCTTATGAACTTATGATAATCATCAATCGTCTTGACTACGCATATAAATGAGCGTGCAAGCTCTGTTGTTAATTTTTACTTTACTTTTTTTTTTAATAAAGACGTTAGTCTCGAATATTGTATTCGTGTACTGGTGCGCGTCAAAACGTAAACTCGCAAACATTTTCCTTCCTTACTTCGTCGTTTAGCAAACCTCAATAATCTCTCTCGTCAATACGAGAGTCCGCTCGAATGTCTACATCGACGAGCGGAAATTTATTTATTTTTTTTTCTCTTTTTTTCTGGTAACATTCGCAGTACCCTCAGTTTTTACTGCAAAACCACTTATTTATCATAGATCGTCCACAATAACGATCGCAATAAATATTAACAAAGAAAAAAGCTCACCTACTCGCGAGATTTTTCAGCTTGACGCATTGACTCGGTTTTTTTTTGCTCTTTTATTATCGTCTTACTTAGCGGTGAGTCGACGAATATATATGTATTATATATAATATATTGATTAAATAATGATCGAAACAACGAAAGAGGATAAGGACGAACCAAGTTTTGATTGTGAGATCCTTTGTCGTGTGGGTGTGTGTGTGTCTATGTGTATGTGCGTGTAGGTGTATGACTTATGGCGGATATAAAGATGAGAAAAGCAACGGTGCGGCGCGACACATTATCAAGTTATTTAACGCGACAATGACGAAGATGATAAGTATTTAACAATTACAACAGCATTTCAACGATGACAGATGATATTCATATATATCTCTTAACTTCGTAAATAGCGGCTGTCTGGGCGCGATGGCAGGTAAATGTACCATGACAATTATAATTGTACAAACGACCGTGAGCTGATAATCATATAGCGAACGCTAGGTTGAACCGAGCGTGTATTTCGACGACCGAAATTTCAGCCCTCAGTCGACTTTTTGTTCCTCGAACCTCCATTGCCATTCAATTGCACAATCATCATCGATACAAACAGCAAAGAACGCAGGACTTTTTCATCACCCCGAAGTACACGCTCGATTCTACAACCAGTTTACGAGGTTTAATGATAAAGGTCTTAGGAGATACAGTATTTTCATTTTTTTTTTTCGAAAGATTATAATACCATGAAGCATCGCGTTTTTTTTTGTGCAGAACAACTCTTCACTATCGTATCAGCTTTGTTTCCATTTTTTTTTTCAATTAGGATACGTAATACATCTCACATTAAATACAGTAGGTCGCTATAAGCTAGTTTTCAGCGCGTCGCGAGGAGTTCGTTCCTGCTCCGAGAGAAATTATCGATCTCCGCGCGGAGAAACGCCAGCTCCTCGCGCTGTTTTTTCTCTTTTTATCTTTTAGTCGGCATTGTGAACCTCAAGAAGAGACAGTTTTTTTTTTTCTTCAAAGCTATGCTTGTGTGTGTATTCGCGCGTCGACGTGTTATTAGTTTGTGTTTTACTTATTCCTCCTCTCGGTGAACGTCATTACAGAAAGTTGTATAGGTATACATGCGATGCGTGTGTGGGTGTGTATAGGTGATGTGGCCGCGATTCGACTGCGTGTTCCTTTCTGGCTCATATATATGTGGATTTTCGTCTTGTACCTTCAAAATTTGCTCTTCGCGTTCATTACTTGCTTTCGAACGGAAAATACATAGTGCACTACCTATTCAAAAGTCTAAGCGCTAAGCCTACGAAATGTTGGAAATCAACGTACAGATGCTTTGGTATTTACATTAAACAATGAAAGTATCGTTTATCGTTACAATAATATCAACTATTATATAAAGATTTATAAAAAAAAAGTCATGACTACGAACATCGTTTTAATACTCACACTAACAGAAAGTATGTAAAAAAAGTCCCCCTCTTTGCACTTGGGTGTTGATACGCTTGGTCATGACAGGCATCCCTTAGTTTTTTTTTTACATCATTTAAGAAAATAGCGGCTTTTCAAAAACAACATAATAAAACTTGTACTCTCTTTCCCTCGCACGTCTCCGTACATCGTTCGACGCAACATCCATCTCGGCTTGTATTATTATTATTATATAAACGAGTCAAAAATACGGCCTACGCTGCGCTGAGAAAAACAATGATCATTCGCTAGAAAGTATTCTTTAGTACCGTGTGTTGCCCCTTTGGAAATAGCGCGCCCCGCTGTCGCGTGGGAAAAAAACTGACGAATTTTCTAATCCGGCGGGCGAAATTTCCACGAGAACGCGTCGTTTCGTCGACCCCCCTTTTGTTTTCCTTCCGCTCAAACAAATTTTCCATCTCGTTTGCCGCAGCCCGATTGTAGCACGCACAAAGCCGCACACACGAGAGTTGGAAGAAACGAACGCAACCGGATTGAATTACTGTATATATATCGCGCGCGCACGCGTCTCCTTTTATTGTTTCAAAGCTATACTTGCACGACGAAAATGCCCATTTACGTGTATAATGCGCGCGCGCGCGCAAAGTGTAAAGTGTCATGGTGCACGCGTGTGTGGCTGGAAACTAGTGTGCGTAGTGTGTGTTCATATGTACGGCGCGATTGAGCAGAGGTGCCAAAAAGTACGTTTTTCGTTAACTCTTTGTAACGTCTTCTACGAAAATTGTCGTTTATTTCACACGGGACTTGGATTTAGCAAGTGCGGGATTGTGTCTTGTGTGGGAGAGTGTGTTTACGTGGCGGTATAGTTTTTTTTTCATAGCGTTTCTTTTAGATATATACGTATTTACATTCAAGTCGCTGAAGCTGGATCCGGCAAAACGTCAATTATTTACAACACTATTAGCAATCCTCGCTCCATTTTACGTTACCCATTATACGTCTGTCTTTTTTTTTCTTTTTTTTTTGTATTACCTTTCTTTCATTACGCACGTTTATATCTGGTTAACCCGGGACATCCTTAATTTGTTTTCTTTCTTAAATTCTAACATATTTTCTTTCTCTCTGTCTGCGTTTTCGCGAGTATGTCGATTCGCATCTTCGAACAAAGGATATATAGAAAAAAAGAGTCGGTAAAAACAATTACATCGATCATATCATTCGAGGATCAACCTTGCGCTTTGTAGTAATCTTTCACTCGATTCGCTTTCATCCGTCGTCAGTCTCTCGCACTCGGATTCTCCTCTGTTTGTGTCTGTTATTATTTTTTTTTTATTTTTCTTAACCCTATCCTACTGTGGAATCGTCATCCTGGGTCCCGCGTAAGTTTGTCATTCTTCACCGTAAATTCGACGTCCTGCGCAGACTATGCAATTTATTATTTGTTTTTTTTTTATTAATTATCTTTTTTTTCGACAGGTTTATTTATTTTGCCTCTCTATAACTTTCTTTTTTTTCACCATTGCGCTTAGAATTTGCAGAAAAACTATAGGAACGCTCGCGAACCGATTCAACGTCAATATCAAAAGTTTTCACTCGCGTTGCGACTGCAAATCATTATCACTTAACGAAATTACTATCCTATATCGAGAGTATACACGATAACAATTTTCTTCATCCGCTTGCACTTGCGTATATAATTCTTCGCTGTAAAAACAATGTGAAAACAATATAACATCTCCGAGATCCGTCGCTTTGGAGTTCTCTTGACTTGACGCGAAAACGTTTGATCTTCAGACAGTTGAACCAAGCATATAGATTTTTATATAACGCAATTCTCGAAAATGGCATGGCGCCGTTAGTTGGCTACCATCGACGGCGCTTTTCACACCTACATTTAAATCTTCATTTGCTTTCTCTAGTACGGTGTGTGTGTGTGTGTGTGTGTTGTGTAATCTTCTATAGGGCCACTCGCTGACCGTG
>JAPYZP010000824.1:0-20467 GCA_030522985.1 Torymus sinensis | reverse complement strand
TAGCAGCAAGTAGAATCCACTTGATTCAAGTGGAAAATAATCTTATTTTATGACACTAGTAGCGATTTGCTTGGATCAAGAATAAAATCTACTTCGAGTACGTCTACTTCCCACAAGCGGATTTTTACTTAATTCCAGTATCAGTATATTATAAAAAAAATCAAGTGATGGCAAAAAAAATTTTGACCGAATGACAAGATGAAATTTACTTGTAATTAGTAGATTTCTCTTCGTTGCAGGAATAATTATGTTTTTATTCAAATGTAATTTCTATTCGAATGGAGAAGTCAATAATTTTGCAGGAAGTCTCAGTATACTCGCTGTTAGTAGATTTTGTTTTAATGGAAGCAGGTGTTTCTCAAGTGGATTATTCTACTTGCTTCCAGAATCCATTTTTCTCAGTGTAGGGGAGTACTTGACTTTTGATAGTTCAAGCTTAAAAATATAAGTTACTTAATTGCAATGATAAAAAAGTGCGTCTTTCAATAAATAAATAAGATCGAAGAACTTATATATTTTTAAAATGAAAGCCTTTTTAATGGATTACATTTTTAGAACTAAAAAATCACTTTAGAAAGTCAAATACTCAAGTTGTAAGTTAAAAATCATTCCAAGCACTATATTTAAGCGAATGTCTTGTAATTTATGTTACGGTTTTGATAGCACAGTATTTTCTAAATTATGAAACGTTTATGGGCATGATCATAAACTGAACCTTCTAAATGCGTTCACTAAAAGCATTCATAATATTGCTATCTTTGAAATGGCTGTAATCTTTTATATAACGATCCAATATTGAAATTTTCAAATTTTATATTTTTTTTTCATATTCAATATTAAAAAAATATAGATAAATAAAAAAAGATTATCACTTTACAAAAATTAATATAAAATGTATTTAATATTATAAAATTGACATAGCTTTGCCTTAAATTTAATAAAATCATTCTCTGTGAAAATTATCTATCGTTTTTCTAACTTCTTTGAGTATATATTTTTAGATTACATCAAAGGAATTTTTTACAGAATACATTAAAAAATAATTTGTGTGGTGTGTGTTTTTGATAAAAATTGCAAATTTATAAAAGCAAATCTTCATTTTTAATAAAAATCAAATGTTAGTAAGAAAAGGCAATAAAAGGTGACAAAATAGAGTGTGTGTATTGTATATCAGTACCAAAACAAAGCGTGCAAGTAACTCTTGTCAAACTGACAAGTAAAAATCAGTAAAAATTACCCAAACCATGCTAGAAACTCATTTTTATCAATTTGGAAAACGTGCCCCTTTACATACAATTTTCAACTAATCGATCAGATCTTTAACTTTAGTCAAAAAATAATGTTTTTATTCTATCAAAATGCAACCTCGAATTTGAAATTAAGCTCGACCGAAGCAAACTTAATTTACTGCTGTGCAAGAACTCACGTGCCATGCTATCTAATAAAAAAAAGTTCACACAACATCGGAACGAAAAAAACGTTTCAAATACAAAATCATAGGTTAATCCAACAGCCAAATAAAAAAAGAAAGAATGTATGAATGATATGTATTCGAGTATGTACACAGATGAGTTTCGAGGGATGAATCGATGGTACATTGTTACGGCGAGAGAGAATACAAGAGAGATAGAGGCAATGATGAGAACGAAAAAAATTGCATCACACAGGGAAAAAAACTCGATTTCCCCAAAAAAATCAAACACCCACGTTTATATAACGCACGTACACGAGTACACACACAAGTACGTACTAACATCAGAATGGGAGACTGTTCAAGTGCTTTTTCACTTGCTAGCTTGAAGAGTCGCATACCAATCATGATGTAGATTCAGATGAATGTTTCGTCAGAAACAAGTTTGTCATGAGTTGATGAGTTATGAGTAAATAAAAAATAATATAAAAAAAATAAATTATTAATATTCTTACATGAATATAAGATGATTAGTATATATTTTTTCTTTGAACGTAAAACTAATCTACCGCACACCATTCTAATTCTAGTTGTTAGTAAATACAAATTCTTCTATTACAAACACACAATATTCGTACATAATAATTTAAACTTACAAATTCATTTAAAAAAAAAAGATAATAAAAAAAAAAATATTTCATAAAGTACCTCTTGTCATTCTAATTACTCGTTAATTTATACAAATATTTATCTAGATAATTTAAAAAAAAATCAATATAAAAATAAAGAATATTATCTTCAAAATTGAAGAGCTACAATAATAATGATAAAAAAGAAGAATATTATAAAAAAAATCACTTAGATATATATATAATATATATGCTATATGATCAGTCAAATGAACTTCACTTTCAAATATATAAATATATATATACGATACAGTAAAACACGAAAAACTGTGAGTCTGTGTTGTGTATGTGCAAGTTAAAATCGTCAATATATAAATGTCGAAAGTGTTAGCGGAAAAGATGAAATTTACCTCCTTGATCCGATGTTCGACTTTGCCGACCAGCAGCTTGTTCGATGATTTCGTTCAACACCATAACATCTGCGGGCGAAGAGATAATCGGGTTAATTTATCTCTGCTCTTGCGGATGCGATATCATCGCGCGCGGTGTTGCATTTCGTGACCATAAAGTTTACCTTTCATGTCGACGACTGCGTGCTGTTGCGAGGGTTCTATAAACGGATTGTCCTGCTGCTTCACCTTGCCAGAGGAATCGTCCATATCACCTTCCTAAAAGCGAATAGTCGGTGATTTAGAGCTTAATTGGGGATGGAAGAAACATTAATTTGATTCTGTAAATAAATAATTTACAGTTACAAATTGTACATATATACAAGTAATCCTGTATGAAATCTTGTCAAAATCTGTTGATAGTTATAGTTGCTACCATAATTTAAGCTTAATTTTGTAGCCTCTTCTTACGTACTTGTGCTTTATTATTTTCCTTTCTGAATTTCGTCATTTTATTTAGCTCAAATTCACCGTAATGGTCTGATTTCTGATTAATCATTTAACAAATATATTACGTTGTTCCTACATTATACCATAATATATTCAAGATATTTAAAAATGTTTAAAGTATCGCGAGCCTTTTCTTGAACAAATTGAAGCATAAAATTTAAAAATAATAAGTGTCTAAAGCTTAACAAACATCAATTTACCATTGATCAGAGTTAAAATATCGATTCTAATACGCAATGAATCAATGACTATCAATGTTACTTTGTAAAGCTACTAATTGACCATGCCTAATGCGTCCTCAGAAAACACCCAAAGCGATTTGTGTTCGAATACTATCGGACACCCCAATCGACACATCCATCCCCAAAAACGTGGAGAGAGGAAAAAACATGTTGCTATATACTCACGTAATGGTGCTTCTGTAGGCTATCGGGGGCGACCGCGTGTCCGTTGGCGCTCGCTGCGGGCCTCGCGGCTGATCTGCTGCGCAGCTTGCTCTCCTTGGTGACGCCGCCGAGGAGGTCGTTGTGCGACGTGTACGAGAGTCGCGAGGCGTGCGACGTGTAGGACGAGTGCCGCGAGCCCAGACTGGTGTAGTAGCCCGCCACGACAATCGCCCCGTTCTCCTCGGACATCGGCGTCACGGCGTTCGAATCGTCCGCGTACGGCAGATGCTCCTGCGCGTCCAGATACGTGGAGAGCACGAGGGGCTTGCGATCGCCGCCCACGAAACGATTGCGCGCCCCGTTGCGGATGGTGAACTGGTGGCTGCCGCGGCTGCCACGACGCAGGTTGAACGGCGAGCCAGGCAGACTGAGACTCGCCTGATCATTGTCCGTCGAAGTGAGAGAAAGGGTTTGCTGTTAGTTTTGTGGCTGGTTTGTCGCGGGACTTGGAAATATGATGAAGCTGTTTGACGCAAACCGATGCTGTTTGTTTGCGACAGACAGAATAGGGGGAGAGTTGCCCAATGCTGGCACCCATACAGCATTTTCGGCCATAGCTTTTGATCTCACGGGTTGACGTTAAAATACATGAAATACAAGGAAATGATCCTTGGAGGATGCTCTATAAAAGAGGTGGATTAGTTTTTTTTTCAATTATTATAATAATAAGAAGTTACTTGCCACAATAAAAAAGTTGAGTTTTCACGATCCCCAAAAAGTGTTCCCCCGGTTCTGGACGCCTTAATATTTCACGGGATTTTGACTTGTAACAATCCTCAATACACAGTAGTGAATGTCACGATAAAATTACATTATTTACAGTATATAATTCATAGCGATTGAAGTTAAATATTAATTTACCTTAACATAAATTACCAAAATAATAAGATTTATTTTAGTCAGCGCAAATATTGAACATATTCCCATATCTAATACACGGCCAGAACTGGGCATTTATAAAATGGTGCAAAACTGAGGAAAAAAAACATCATTTCATTTTGAATGATACTCAGACACCAAAAGATTGTATCAACTCGGAGACACGTTCATTTATTCAACTGTAGAAAAAGGACGAGTAGAAAAAGAAAACATTCAACTCTGTGATTTTTGTTGCTATACTAAATTCTAATGTGACTTTGTGAGTTCAATATTAAGAATGTCGAGCACGAAAAATGATATTTTACATCGAACCATAGTTGTTCGATGTCGTAGTAAGTATAAATTGTCAGACGCACGAGATACGCGTGGTGGACAAGTTGAGACGATCGCCATGAGTGTGCAACTCTCCCCTAGACGATGGTATGAGTTCTATGAGCATGTTTTGTATGTTTTTGTCGAGAACAGAGGGATCGGGGTAGAGTAATGAAACATTAATTCGCACTGATAGAGGAAACATTGTCGATAAACGAGAATAATGAAGGGTTCAAAATAAAAAGGTAAAGAATAATACAAAATGGGTTTGATGTACACTGGGGCAAAATGGAACAAAGCAGTGGAAAAATAACACGTTAGACTCATCAACACATAAAATGAATTTTGGGATGTGATGTAAGGTGTTTTAATGTTAGATGTAAGGAAATTTATGAAAAAATTCACAATATGATTATTTAAACATTGTCATACAGATAAACGTTTTTAGTCATTATTTTTAATGTATCTTATTTATCCTAAACTTTTCTAATGAAGTGGAGACACATAATAAATTCCATTATTATGTTATACTTAATGACCTTTGCTTCATTCGATAATACATTTTTTTATATAAACAATATCTTTATCTTCAAATTTATATTTCAGACTTGTCTCTTCTTTTATCTGTTTTCCTTTATAACGCATCAATTGACACCAAGATCGAATTCATGTTAAAATTCAAAATTTAGGCTGTTAGGCTAAAGAAAAATCCATATGAGATCGTTATATTCTATATCAGTGAAGTATTCTAAATATACTTCATTTCTAAGTAAAGGTTATTTTATAACATTTATTTCAAGTTTATGCCTTACATCCTGATAGAAAATTACTGAAGTATTCAACTAAAGAAGTTTGAACCACAATAGTTTTCTACCATGATTATTGTAGCACCTGTCAATCTTTATTTCAACAATACCTCGAAATTATTTGTATTTGAAACAAAATAATAACTATTTGTTAAAAAGAAAAAGTTACGATTATTATTTTTAAGAATTCAGTATCTTTTCTAATTCAAAGCATCGAAACTTTTTGAAAATTAATAAGAGGACTTTGAACATGAAATGCTATTGTGGAAGTAAAGGATTGTCAAGCAAGTAGTAAGAGATCTTATACATGTTTCTCATAAAAAGGTATTAAGTATACAAGTAAAGAGAGTCGCTGTTTGTATAATATTGTACGTACGGCACGTGTGCGTGTGTAACGCGCGCAATAGCGCAAGATATATAATGTAGAGAGACAGAGATAGAGTGGGAGAGTCGGCTTGTGACAGACAGACCCAATTTAATCCACGTACCTCTTTCAGGCTTTCCTGGTAGGCATAAGTAAACTGGCCATTAGCGGCGCGAGCGACCTTAGGAAAAAAAAAGACAAGAAAAAAGACATCTCCCACCGGATCTTTTTGCAAATGCTTCTCTTGCGAGATTTTTAAACACAAACGCTTTCTTTTTTCCTTCTGCTTAATTAACTCATCTATTTATTATTTTTTTTTCTTCGTTCTCTTCTTTTCATAATAGACAACCAACGATAGAAGATAAAGAGACATGACATCTGGCATATAAAGCATTACACAGAGATACATTTCCAACGAGATGGAAGTATAGAATATATAATATGTATAGATACTGATGCACATCTTGCATATATTTAAAGTCGAGATACGATAGAGAGGAAAACGAGAGAGAATAAATACACTGACTTTTAATGTGGAGAGCAAAAGTGAGATTGTACAGAGAAAAAGAATACGAGTTTCGAGTTACATCGAACTATGGTGAGGTTTATTATATCTAGCCTACAGCTAACCATATATAGAACATCGTTTTTAGCCATCTACATGCAAGCAATTAAAATGCATTTTTCAATAATTTATCTGAATAGTATCACAATTATTATATTTACATGCATGAAATCCTTTGTTCTTTTTTTTTTTGCTTTCGTTTGTGTTTACGTATACCAGAACTTTTGAAAAATTGAAACTTCGCACAATTCTTAGATGTATTTTTTTGCAAATAATTTTCACGTAGAAGTAATATCAAAGCCCATCAACATCTTCACTTCTTGATTTGCCAATGAATGTCAACGCATATAACATTATGTCACTGATACATATAAAATATATGTCAACGCTTTTGTCGTTTATAAAGTGTATCGCTATTCCCGAAATAACTCTTATTTCTAACAATAACGTCAATCAAAACGTTAGTGGTTTGATAATTTACATAACCGCATGGCAACCTTAAACATCGCAATTCAATTGTGATGCAATTTTCCCACTGAAATAATAGTAACCGAGCTCATTACAGTGACAATGAGCAAAGATTCATTTCAATTAAGCGTGCATATTGCGAACAAAAATATTGCAACATCGAGCAATTTATCATTCTGATAAGAAACACACTTTTACACTTTACGTCTCTATTCTACCTTTCGCAGCGTTAAATTCCGTTCATTAATTTACATTAAAAAGAACAAAAAATTATTTACGTTTGCTATTAAACTCCTTCAAACCGAACGACTCTGGTATTACGTAACGACAGATATTACATAACATTGCAATATTAAAGAAAAAGCCAATGAAAAATTAACGCCGCAACTAAGCATCAACGAAGTAACGAATTGCCTCGAAAGCAGAGCGCAATTAGAAGAAACGAATTCAATTTTCCCGCCAAAAGCGATCGATGCTTTCAAATTGACCCAAAAGAAACTCTCGTAAAACCCTCCAGAGCACCTATACGAATCCGCGCGTAAAAACCTATACGACTCTACACACGTATATATATACACACACACACACATACACCGAAGCGAGTTAGCCCGTTCTATAAAAGCCCTCGCGAGTAGCTCTTCCCCGGTAAACAGCATCGAGTGCGCAAGGAACGAAAACGGCGCGCAGAGCGAAAAGATGGGAGAGAGAGAGAGAGAGAGAGAGAGAGGCAGCGAGAAACGATGCGATCGATCGGCGGTGCGCGCTTGCAACGTGTACATGTGTGTATATATATGTACGTACAAGCAGCAGCGGTGCACAGTGCCACAATTACGTGCAACGGCAACGAGGATAATTTGCCTGCGCGTACGTTCGCTCGTACTACTGCCGTTGCGCGGATGCACGGGAGATTCCGACTAGAATGCGGCACGAATAAAAGTGTGGCTTGTGGTTTGCCGGATGGCGCTTTTTCGGAGTTTCTAGCATTCGCTGATTGGTGGTGGCTTTATTTTTGAGAATTTTTTTGTTAGTGTTAATTTTTTGTTTGTGATATGGCGTGAGTTCAGAAATTTAGAGAAATTGAACATACCAGTATGCGATTTTTGATTATATTGATACTATACTAATTCGTTTTATCTTGTTTATACGCGTTTTATAATGTTGCAGTATTATGTATAGTACTTGCTTTATCTTTACAGCGATTTGTGTATCATGAATTTATAGTGTATCATTTGCTGCGCGATGAACATTTAAATATGCAAAAGACATTTAAACCGGCCTATTTCAATAACTATTTCTATGCAAAATAAAAGTTTTCAGCGAGTGAAGCGAGACAAAACCAAAAGCGAACGATAAAATCGTTATTTCTTAAAAAAAAAAAATCCTACCACCGCATTCATACAAAAATCGTATTTCTTCTTCGCCACGCGATACCATTCGGATTCATCTTATTTCATTCGGAAAAAAGAAATTTCCAATATACACGGCCGTGTATAATAATAATCGCGTATAGCGGAGAATACGAAAAGGCACCTTCGCTCTCCGGCAAAGAAAATATTCTTTTTCTGTCTCTTTTGCGATAGAGTCGCTGCTCTTCTGCGAGACGGAAAGGAGCCACATGCGCAGAAAGGAAAAAAGAGGCGAAAAAGCCCTTAACCGAGCCTCTCCGTATACATGTGCGTTTGCTCGCGTTCGTTGCTTCTCTCAGCCGCGGCGAAATCGATTGGGAAAAATATACAGCATTCTTAACTAACCATTTTGTGCTCCCTGTAATGTAAATGCTAATGAAGGGATACGCCAACAGTCGATAAGAGAATGGCAGAGTCGTTCTCTATTTTTGTGTGATTTAAACATTTATTGCTTTCAAAATAAATGTTGGGTCGATGCTTTAATGTACTGTATAAATCGACTTTTTTGCATGCTCTCATTGTCAGATATTATTTTTAGTCTCTTTAAAACTATAATTATTTATTTATATATTTATTTATAAATGTTTAAAAAGTATAAAAGTAAAACAGATGGAACAAGATGAACGTATAGTACTCGTCGATGGAGTGGATGTACACACATATTGATGAATGATGGCGTACTTCTTTTAAGTGTGTTAGAAGAGGTTTCGTACGCCACCTGGCGGGAACTAATGAATATGTAAGCACGCGACAAGTGGAAAACCGTTCGTTGCAAGTGTTTGATTTTGTAAAAAGATTGATATATTGTCGTACCATCAACCAGCAAATTTGTTATTCATTTCACACGATTTGTTTGTTATAAAAGCGTTTGGTTGTTGGCATCTTACTGCATTGGAAAAGTATATCCAACTCAGATAGTTGACATAATATACCAAAAACGATTTAATAACGAAAAGTATTCCGCTGTTCGCTACATCCATCGATACCAAGCAACATGTATGTCTACCATACATACATAAGACAGATAAGCCGCTACTACAGAGCTACACATCATATATACTCCAACATACATATATACAATGAGCACATAGAGATTACGGAGCAAGTATACAACTACTCCGAGAAGGTGGAAGAGACGAAGGATAATAATGAAAGAATGCGATAGAGACGAGAGATAGAGAGAGAGAAAGAGAGAAAGAGAGAGAGAGTCGATACACACAACGGAGGGAAGCACTTACGGCGCTGACTTTGCGGACTTTGGTGGTTGTGGAGGTGACATTGTGATTGTTGCTCGATATCTTGACCCTGTGCTCGCTGATGGACTCGACGGAGCGTATGCTCATGCGCTCCTTATTGTTGTCGTCGTTGCCCTTCTCCTGACCTACGAAGAGCTCATAGCTATGGCAAGAGAAATCCGACGGCGATTTGACAATATGCTCAGCAGCCGCAGCTGCCGCCGCGGCTGCCTCACGTGCCGCCTCCTGTCGTGACTCCTTCGCCAGAGCTGCTTCTTCTACCTCCTGCACCGCACCACGGGAACAAAAGATGTTTTAGAAGTATTCATGATTGTTGGTCGTGCAGAATGTAGAAGTATGGTACTTTTAGTGTTAGTCAGACAAGTGTATAGATTTGGTTACCGACACAGTCTTAACTAACTCATTCGTGAAAGGAGTATGTTATGATAAAACGGAATGTCGGTAACATGGATAACAATTATATGGATGTAAGTGTACACATTAAGTAATTACAAACAGGCTTGTCGATTGGCGACATTGTTTTATCGCAATCATTTGTGGTGTTTCAATGATTTTTTAACGGTCGATAAAACAGAATGTCGGTAATGGTGATAACAATTATATAGATGTAAGTCTACACATCAACTACATATTACAAAGAGGTTCGTCGATTGCCGACATTGTTTTATCTGAATTATTTGTAGTTTTTAAATGGTTTTTTCCATAGTTGATAAAACAGAATGTCGGTAATCGAAATAACAATTAGACACACGAACAGTTACATTAGGAACATTTTGACCAAAGGATTTAACATACTCTTATAGCCGCTTCTTCAGCGAGTTGCTCCTCCTCGGCCTTCTTTTGCAACTCGTCGTATGACATCGCGACAATAGCGAGGATCAAGTTCACAAGATAGAACGAACCAAGAAAAATGATAACAATGAAAAATAACATATGCCAGGGGCCTGCTGATCTCAGTACCAGCTGATAAAGATTCTCCCAGTAATCCTGGGTCATCAAACGAAACGCGGAAAGCAAAGCCCAGCCGAATGTGTCGAAACTCGTGTAGCCGTAGTTTGGATTCTCTCCGTAACCTTGTAAACACGTGTGGCCAGGTGGACATTGCCTATAAGCGGAAGTATTAATAAAAATGATGAATGATTTTCTTGAACAATGACTTTCACATATACAATCACGTTAAATTCAGCAGGTTATTAGTCTGATTATTCTCGCATATTCGCAAATATTAAGGCTTATCTTTTGGTATTAACAGAATTGAATTAAACAAAGTTAGATTTAATTACTAATCTGGAACTGAAAGCAAATATATTCCGTCAATATATTACATCGGGTTATTCATTATTATATACGTGAAATACGCTGTTACTGCATGCAACTTAATAATTACTCTTGCATCGTTAATAACGTTAATTGCAATCAACATAATAGTACGACGTAAAATTATTGTTAATCATTTAAAAACAATGGGTTCAACACAATATGATGAATATAAATTATGATGATTATGATGTAGAACATTGAAACTTACCCAGCTCCGGATGAATTCCCGCATAATGGATAATTTCCCGCTTCATCCTGTCCATACCAATTTGCTGAAAACGAAGTTCATTTTTAGAAACATGAATTAAATAGGCAAGTTTCGCTTTCTGCATAAAAGTTACAATTAAATTGAATGATTCCAAATGTTTCCAAGTGATTGTAGTATTTTATGTTGATTTAATAATTAATTACCAATACCACGTGACCTAGTAAAATTTAATTTTTAAATATTTATCAAATCGATACAGTCTAGTCTAGTCGAAAATTAACTCAGTTTCATGAAATAATCTTAACAAACGTCGGCTACTTACTATCGTTACTAACAAATCTCTCCCAGTTCTCGGCAGTGAGATTGCCCCACGAGCCGTCATCGGGAAAATTCCTTATACACTTTTGCGTCAGCACCCCCATGTAAATCTGAAGGCCCATCAGCGCAAAGACGGAGAGGGAGAACATTGTTAGGATTATCACATCGCGTAGATTTTTCACTGACTCTATCACAGCACCGACAATAGTTTTAAGACCTTAAACAGATTGGAATATGTACATAGTGAATCTGCCAGTGAGTCTGCTGCGAAGAATTATCTCGTCATATTCTTTTTTTTCCTTTTTTATTTCGTTGACAGAGAGAAAAGATATAGACAGAGAAGGGTGAAAGGTATTATATATATATATAGAGCAACGTCAAGGAGGTTTTTACCGCTCGTCCTGGTAATTATTCGCGTTGCAATGCTATTTTATGCACGTGTGTTTGTGAATATGTATATATACATATATGGACGTTTCTTTTTTCAGGTCAGCTCGAAGGATAAGGAAACGTTTGAATGAATTTTTCGAATTATTAAAGTGAAAAAGATGATTTTGTACAAATTTATATTTTAAAAAATATAACAAAATAATGTATTTTAATAAAAACGGATTATTGTCTATTTTATTTACATTATATAACTAGTACTTAATTGAAATTATATACATTTTTAAGGAATTAAGAAATATAACTATGAAATTTTTATTTAAAACCTACGTATGAAAAAACTACATATTGAGCTCACAGTACAATCGATAACTGCATATAATGAAATTGAATTTCCTTTTCAGTAAGTTTAAAAGGATTCTTATTCATAGCATTTTTTCTTCGATATTTTATTAAAAATGAATATTATTGTCAGGACAATACCCGTATATCGATTTATACCTATTTTTACGGAGAATATATGGTAAATTAAAATGGACATTATTATATTAATACATAAAGAGTTCCATGAATTTTCGATAAATCGATTTTTACGTAACTGAAGTATAAAAAAAAAAATAATTTTTGAAAAAGGATGGTATGATTTTATTTAAACATCAATTTTGTGCAACAGAATTATAGTTGATTTGGCTAATATAAAACTCAAATGAAATACTTATGTGTAATATTTAAAGAAAAGTCTTAAAGTAGTTTATAATTTATTAATTTGAAGAAAAAGTCATAGTTTTGTCAACATTTTCACAACGTAAACAAATTGGATCCTCCAAACAGGTACAGTATACAAACCTCAAACGCATCGACCACCCACTTACAAATATATTACCATTGTGAAATGTTTCTGTATTTTTCCTGTCAGTTGTAACATTAATTTAACGTGACGAAACAAGTGTTTATCTAAGTGTGTATACACATAAAAAACTGTGCAAAATAAAGTTTACAAATTACTTAGAAAAGGTAAAAAAAAAATAAAGAAAAATATTAAAAACACCGATAACTGTGCGTTAACGGCAAAATTCTATAACTATATGCCACTACTTGGAATTACTTAACCTTTCGATCAGATATTTAGTATAAATGAATTTATTTATAAACAGTATATAAATTTTAATATTACATATTAAAAATGGAAACAGAAATAATTGAATCATTTTTTTTTGTATGAAATCCTGAACAATACGAAAGTGTCATTTTAAATTGTATTTGCAAACAAAGAAATTTTTTAATATTTGAAAATCTTTGGTCAAAAGATCAAGTCATTCCACTTTTCTCTTATTATTCTCTAATCTCTAAAGCATACCTGGTACAATAGCGACAGTCTTCAAGGCTCGGAGGACTCGAAATGTCCTGAGAGCGGCAAGGTTGCCTAGATCTATTCCCATCGTCACATAACTGCAATACACCCGAACATCACACACACATTACAGTGGTCAAAGAGGGATTAAACGTGGGATTTGAAGTTTTACGGAATTTAATTTAATAACAAAAATAATAATAATAAGTAATCATAGTAGGATCATTAAACAAAAATCAAAAAGTATTATATAGGCAAGTCGAAAAAAAACGTGTCAAACACGATCAATTATTACTTTCTCTACGGTAAACTAGTTCCTATTTATATTAATATTGTAACAATAGTAGTATAATAATAATAATATTGAAAAAAATGAAAAAAAAAATCATGATTATGAAGGTAATAAAAATGATGATTGGAAAAAAAGTTGGTTATTGTCTTGTTAAATATAGTGGGATAATATATAAGAAACTAGTACATCATGCAATTCGACGATAAATATAGTAAGAGAATCAATTAATTACTTGAACTCTCAAATGAATATAAGTATCTATTAACGTCTCTGAAGTATCTATGATATATAAATAGAACTCTAAACTACTACTGCGTGTCCAAACGTACGCACTCCTTACACTTATATATTAATCTTTGTATTTTATTTACCTTGGATTCCCGTTAATTCACAGAAAATAATCGACATATTCCTTCCTCGATATTAAACGGACGAAATTTTATTGAAACATTTATGTATGATTAATAACAAGGTTATAGAAAAAAAAATGTATGAAACTGTACCAAAATTCTTACTTGACGTAAACAAAAGCAGTATACATGCTAGAACAACGTTTCTATATAATATATAACAAATAGTAGAGAGAAAAAGAACAAGTCAAATATTGTAACTCCTCTACGAACGATCCCTCTCTCATACATTATTATAAATAAAATACAATGTCATAAAATATATAAAGCTTCGAGAGCGCAGCGTACGCCTGAACACGCGCGTCTCAATTAATAAAATACTGCATATGTCTGAAAACTAGTCTAGGAGAATACTGAATTACGACGGTAATCAATATAAAAAATACTCTGTCTGAATTACTTGTATAGATAGTCAAATGAGATAGTATATAGTAAATGACGTTATAATTATAATGATCGCTAACAAAAATGAATTATCGCGCCGTCAGCTAATTCCGCTCTCTCTCTCTCTCCCTCTCTATTATATGCACATCGTGATCGACATTTATAACACACTATCGGACGCGCGCGCGCGCGTGAGTGTATAATCGAGTTGCAGCTGCGATGCGCGCAACCAGTTTCTAATGTGCGCGTGTGGGCCGCTCGCTCGACCGTACGCCGAGTCGCGCTACTCGTCGCCTCGTAACGCGC
This sequence comes from Torymus sinensis, assembly GCA_030522985.1. Taxonomy (NCBI): domain Eukaryota; kingdom Metazoa; phylum Arthropoda; class Insecta; order Hymenoptera; family Torymidae; genus Torymus; species Torymus sinensis. The sequence continues at coordinate 6,050 of JAPYZP010000824.1, read as the reverse complement.
GCAATAGACTCTCTCCGCGGGGCGAAGTTGTTGCCTATATAACGACGATAAGCGCGCACCGAGAGCAATTAAACTGATAATTATGCCCGTCGAGGGGCTCTCTGCGTTCAGCGGAAGAAACGGTAGCCGATTCTGTTAATGTATATAATGAGGTGGTAGTGGAGATTGTGATATATATATTAATGCGATTCGATTTTAATTTATCAGATTTTCTGTCGAAAAGTGTAATTCGATGTATCTCCCTCTTACGACCGACCCTACTGAATCCTTAAAAATCCTTCGCGACACCCACGCACCTCATCAAATTTATTAGCGTTTGGCAGACGTGGGCGAACCTCGTGGAAACTTAACGACGCTCGCGACAGTACCGCCGATAAATTCAATTCGTCATACCTCCATCTCGCGCTTCTCCGCTAAAGAAGTCTCACTTGAAAATAGCCGGCGCGAGAGAGCTCGAGGTAAAAAAATAGCCGACGCACTAGAGAGAAAGAGAGAGAGAGAGAGAGCACGCGCGAGTTATTGATCACCCGCACGTCGCCGCGGCGGCGAAACTTCGCCCCGCGCGGGCGCGCGATGTATAATGTCAATTACGCGTATGTGTACGTGATTCGCGTACATATATGTGGACAGAGTGCTGAGAGAGCGTCTCGGCGTCGATTTAATTACCGGTTTTCGGCCGGCTATATATCTGATTGGTTATGGAAAGTGAAGTATATATATACCGGTTTGACGTGTATGTCAGTTATTTTATGGATTTTACTTACTATAAACTAGTGGGAGGAAAAATTCGCAATGCCAAGTAAAGATTTAACGAATTACTCCTGACAATGGTGTTATTTTAAGCTGATATTTTGATTATCATTTTTGAAGGAGTATATGCGTTTAAATGATTATTTGATATCAGCAAACGTTTTCCGCTCTATTACAATGACTTGTGACATTTAATATTCTCTAACTGTCGAACTATCGTTATTTATCGTTATATACCGGCCGCTTCTGTGCTTGCACCACTACTAAAAACTACACACGTATATAATTAATTTCTCTAAGAGAATCTGTCCTCTATATGTTTCACTTTAAAGCTGCCAACGTATATAATATCTCGTCAAAGTGACGCAATTATAATGAAAGTAAGATTTAAAAAAAAAATCAAAAAGAAAACAATAATAAAAAAAAGAAAGACGACTCCGTCGATCTAACTAATGACAGATATATATAATGTTCCACACTTAAGACAAGTATATAATATTTGTTCATATCATACACTCTGATCTCGAGAGAGTGTGTGTGTGTGTTCCTTGAACTCCGATTAACGCTACAAATTATGCGAAGGGGGGAGAGGCTCTCCGTCAGGTCTAGTCGTAAAATTATCATTAGACAGAAGAAGTTTGGTTTGTTTTGGTTTGTTTTTTTGGTTAGTAATATGGGAGATGATGATTTGGTTTTCGATGCGTACATGAAATAATAATAATTAATATACATAATAATAATAAGAGTCGCTGATCTTTACTTCACATTGAAACTTCTCGCACGTGTACACGTGTCATACAGATGTGAGAGAGTGTGTATATAGTTCAATGTGTTATTATAAGATAATATATTATCTCGGTCGACAAAATGATGCTTTCACAAGATACAAGTGGTTATATATATAATCATTGCGAAATTACAAAAGTCTCATTATTGTACGAACTCGATATATGAAAAAGTTAAAATTCTTAAGGATATAAATATATAATATAGTAATAATGGTAATAATGGTAATTGAGAGAATAAATATCATATTTGTAGCTACTCACGCTAAAGCTATAACTACGAAGTCGAGCCAATTCCATGCATCTCTAAGATAGGTAAAAGGGTGCAGAATGAAACCCCTCGCCATCACCTTAACGGCGGACTCAAATGTGTAGATTCCCGTAAATATGACTCTGGAATCACAAAAGAACAGGTCGGGATTACATCTCCCGAATGACATTGTCGTCGTGTGATATCCATATATGCATGGGGGGAGAGCGCGCCATCACAATGCGCGCCCTTTTTCGATATAAGTGCAAATTTTTTCCCTCTTCTCGATTGGCTCTCTGCTTTAAAATTAGGAGCGAGATAGGATGTGAGTTTAATCTTTGCGGAAAAGAAGGTAGCAATTATTTCTTGGTATAATCTGGTTTAACGCGGTGAGAGCCCCGTTAGTACCTGGATACACTTTTTAGCGTCTTATGTCATAACCGTAGAAGCGTTATTGTTATGTTTGTTCTATATTTTGTAGAGTGCTAGGTTGTGTACGTAGTTTTTTAAAACAAAGTATTGCAGTGGTACGATAAGTATTCCATTACTTGGGTAGACTTATTATAGCATTTATTATTATTTCGGCAAGGATGGGTCTCAGCATTAAAAATTTATTTGATGTGGATTTACAAAATTCTTTTATTTATTGTTTGAGAGAATGTCTTCGTTAGTTGAATTATTTAAATTACTGTTATTACTAGACAGTAACTGTTAATAATCAAAATATAGATAATAAATAGAAATAAGAATTTTTGTGTCAAAATACCGAATAATAAGGGAAGGGTATAATAATCATGTAATTCCACATACGCTTATGAGATCGCTTCAACCATTACAATTAGTAATACCACTTATCGATCTAAACACGCAATAACCCAATATAGCACAATATATATATGTATGCAGATATAATATATACTCACTCGGTGGATTCGATGGTGGGCGTCGTAGGCATGATCATGAGTATGCAGTTAACCAGAATTGTGGTGATGATGAAGAGAGAGAAAAGGGAATGGACCAATATGTAGATGGCCACCCTCCTGATTGGGTTGAAGGGATCGAGGATCCACAGGGCATCTGTCGCGGAGAACCTGAATATGTCCTTGCCCTTGCTAACGACCACGAACGTCTGGAGTACACACACACATAAATGGTTGATTAATCCATTAACCGCTTAGTTGGTCTATAATATTGCAAGCCTCATTGACTGCCCGCTTCATTCAGTCGCACATTCGTGCTCGCTGCTTTGTCAGCGTTTAGTTTATTTATGCCGTTAATAGAGATTGCCAGATACGTTAACAGGATAAAGTTTGTTATTTTTACAGTGGTGTGCGATTATAATAGTTGGCGCGCGATGAATAATCAATTGTTTAGTTTGTTTCAGTGAGTTGTGAAAAAGTATCTATAGGATATTATCGGGAAATCAAATGCGTTTTATTTTCCGCTATGGCAAACACTTTGTCGTGTATGGATCGGTTATTTGATTTGTACGTGTGCTGAAAACGCCTGTAGGTATAATAAAATTTTGTAATTACAATGTTTCGTGTATATATCCTCGCGTGATGGAGCTTTTTGTCTCGAAATCCATTTCGTTAATGAAAGTAATCTAATCAGCGTTATTGTAAAGGTAAAAATAAGCTGTTTCTGAATCGTGCAATAAAATGGAAAATATGTATATTTACCTTCTAAATAAGTAAAAATAAATACAAATGTTTTATTAAACATTCGACCCTTTCCAGTCTATAAAACTATCTCGTTTGATTCTTTTCTGACCACAATAAACGTCCATCAGAATGACAATAACCCGAGCAAAGGGGTCTATAAAAGCTCGGCAACTCTCGGCAAATCGAAATCAATCGACAAGCAACCATAAGCCACGATATAAAAGCTGTATGTAGGTATACTCACCCTTTTATTATGGTAGAAAGGATCAATATCTTCAAGAGGTATGGAGGACAGCTCGGGGGGAAACATGCTGTGCATTCGGACCGGAATGGGCGCTCCCTGCTCGAGCATCGGGTCCGGCTGCGGACCCTCATCCTCGTCTTCGTCGTCATATCGAACCTGCGATTAAGACCGCGCGACACCAGTTAATCCCACTGTTCTCCTCACGCCAACACTCGCCACACCGATCGTACAATCGAGTCGACTCGGTGTCGGAGTATTATCAGAGTATATATATAAAGAAAAAAGAATAAAGAGAGAAATAAAAGAAACGGGGCGACACGCGAGGAGCCGACACGGGGAGACTCGCGCTGAGTCTACGCTTGCTTCTTTTTTTTTTTGTTATTATTATTAAGGTGGCGCAGTAGCCCCCCAGGCAGGTGTACGTAGACACACACGCAGCATCCCCCTTGGCGGAGGGCAACCAGAAAACATATATATTATGTAAGATTATGAGTGGCGAGCAGATTCGAGCGCCTGGCTCGATATGTATGGGCATCCCTGGTCGTCCAGTCAGAGGACCTTTTTTTTCTCTTTTGTTTTTGAATATTTGGAAAAGAATATGCTGTTTAGAATATTATGATTGGCCAGGGATGTACAAATTTTAGTAGTATATACTTTGTACTGGAAGATTTTCTTCGTATGAAAAATATTTAAAAAGAAAAAATAGATTTCATCAAATAATTCTTTACCTCTTTGTCACTTTGAAAATTAAAAGTATACATTATTTTGAGATCAAAAAATAAAGCGCAGTCCCCGTTGATAGGCAGATCGACTAACTCTAGAGGATTAATGGCGACTTTAGCCTTCTTTTGAAGTATTGTTGTATATTACATTGGATTTGTCAGGATCCAACATCTACAAGGATAAACTATGCGGGTACTGCATTTCATGTTTTGATAATTAACGACTTTTTTTCAATTAAGGTAATGACACTATATGGTTTATCACATGCTCGAATCTGCACACTACGAAAATTATTCTAATGAAAACTGGTGTCAATCACGTGGAGAGGTATGAAAAATTTATTTATAAAATGGACGAAGTGAAGGTAATTTTAAAAAATTACTTCTAATTATATCGATACTTTTATCAAATATTTGAATAAAATTTTTGAATAAATTTTTATTAAAATATTTATAATTAAATGACTTTGAATGAATTAGAATTTTTCATACCACCATTAGGGCTACTGCTCGGTTCAGTACTTGAACCCCGCACATAGTTATTATTATTTAAACGGCTCCTCGCCGTTTCGTTATTAAAATTAATTAAATCTAAGACTAAACCTAAGATCTTACACGATGCAGCTGCGTGAGCAGTGTCAATTAAATAATTAACCGAGGCGCTCTAACCAGATATATACATCAAGGAGCGCGGTAGCGCTCCAAAAGCAAGTATAACGTAATATACACGAGTCTCGCGCTTGCATCAACAGCATTTTATGAATTACTTAAAATAGTAATCCGATTAGAGCGCCCCTCCAAAAAATTCGAAATATAAATGCGTAAAAAGTGAGTGTAATTTTTATCGCCTCAACAATATAAGTATACATAAGTGTAGTTCCTCAACAGCAGTCAAAAAATTCGATTACAATACGTGTTAGTCAAAAGTGTCAAATCTCAGAGAGTAATTAGAAAAAAAAATAATATATACGATTAATATATATATGCGTGTTGGTTAGTACGTGTACTTTAGCGGTCTTACAAAATAATGAAAAAATTCGATACGTGGCGTGTGAATATACTTGTATCGTAGTAATAATTTGAAGAAAAAGAAATTTTAAAGTAAAAAAAAAAAAATAACAATAAAGTCAAATTTCGAAAGAAGCCAAAGACAAAAATGATGTATATAATAAATGTAAGTGTATAAGTATATATAGTATATATCCTCTAAAAAAAAATACGAATAGTTAGTAAAATATACATATGCAAAAGTATACATTGTAGCTGTAGTGTGAACTTGTATAGCGACAAGGTGCAAAAGTTACATATAGAATAATTATTTTGTAACGCGTGAGAGTACATGTTATAAGCAATTATATATCGTGAGTTTGCGTAAAAATAAAAAAAGAACGAGGACACGATACAACGCCCGAAATGCGAGTGAAAAATTTTTTCGATGTGAAAAATTAATGCGGCAGGTGCTGGGAAAATCGAAAGTTAATCGCGAGATCGTTATCAGCGCTGCACGCACGCTCGCGGCGCCGGAAGTATATATACGAAAATCGATGCCGCTTAAACCGGCCGCGCGCGCGTGCACACATATATATATATTTATAATTCAGCGATTCCGAAATTACGTGTCCGCGCCTGTACATA
>JAPYZP010000823.1:0-28828 GCA_030522985.1 Torymus sinensis | reverse complement strand
GGCAGTCGAGGGTGAGAGAGATAGAGAGGGTCGAGCCGGACAAAGGAGGATGCTTGTAGTTAATGTCGGGACGATTAGAGGTGAATCCGAGCGATGGTATACTTCTGATTGATTGTTTGTTTACAGTTCATTGGGAGTTGTTAGGGAGGTGGTTGGGTTGAGAGGTAGGTTTAAAAGACATTCAGTGGGACATTCCCAATTGAATATATCTGGAAATGTAATGGGAATTATGATTCTTGACGAGAATCAGGAGTAATTAGTCAAAAATACGTAATAGATAACAAATTATTTTTAAAATACTTTTTTTCAACAATTATTTTGTAAAAACAAGAGGCACAAAAATTAAAAAACAAATATCATTATTTATTGATGGGTTAAGAAACGATTTCCACAGGTATTTATTATATTAAGTACTTATGAATAAGTTTTTATTTAACGCGATAAATAAGTTCAAAATTAGAAATAAAAGTTTGCACGAAAATTTAAAAAAAAAGCAGGGTGGGCATAAATCGATTCGAGGGAGGCTTTATATTTCCACTTCGATTTCCCGAGCGCTGGAAGTCCAAAGTCTAGTTGACGATCCGGGAAAATTCGAGGCGACGGGCGAATAACGTCAAGTTCGATTAATTTTCCGGTCATTATTTTTTACGACTCCTTATCGTCGAATTTGCATGCCTCTTCCCTCCCATTCTCCTTTTCTCCTTTATCTTTCCATATTTCTCTCTCGCTTCTTTCACCTTCTATAATTTCTTTTTTATCCTGCCCTCCCTGAAAAGAGGAGAAAACGTAAAACTTTTTATCATAGTACAGTAAAAACTTTGTAAGAAAAATATCTTCTTACAATTTTTAGTTATTATACTTTTACGCCATATAAACAATCCTTACTGTCAAATTCATAATCGAATTATTCAAGAAAAGTAAGTCCAAACCCTTTTATGACTTACGAATTCTTTTTCAAAACAATATAACCGTCACGACAATAGTCGCGTGCCGTGGCAATCACGATGCAAATTTTTTCCCTCTCGCATTACAAATTTAACAGTCCACTCGCCTATCCACATTGAAAAACTGATATAAAACCCCGCGAACATTTAATATTCCCTCCAGCCTCCATAAGTATACTACACCCGTAAAACAGATGCAAGCAGAACCTACAAGTATAAGCGAGCGAGCGAGCGCGCGCGCAATTACAATAAATGATAGAAAGTATCCGCGTATAATACGCGGAAGCCATATAACAAAGTCCACGAGCGCGCGCTCGTCGCGCAAGAAAACCATCAAAGCCGCATTTATATGTACATTCGGTCTCTCCGCGCGTTTTATGCGCGCCGGCCATTATTATACTATACGCGAGCGGCTGCCGCCGCGTTGCAACGGCCAGCGTCGTCGTCCCACTTTCCAACTATTACGAACGATTAGCACTCGTTTCGACCGACGAAATATCCGAGCGATCCGTTATCGCCAATTTCGGTTCGGTGCGCGGCGCTGTGAAGACAAAAAAACAACAGACAGGGGAGAAACTCCTCTGCGGTTGAGGAAGCGCGCGCGCAGGAGGGGACGGGTGGAGCCTGCGGCTTTCGAGGTGTTTTTCTCTCTCTAAGCTTTTTTTCGGCGAGGAGTTTTTGCCGAGTACTCGTATAAGTACCTGCCTTCGGTTAAGATTCGAGTATTTTTCCAGTATGCTGAAGATACTGTAAAGTATTTTATTTATTTGTTTCCACGTTTATTTTTTGAGTGATATAGAAATTTTAATATTTGGAAATTGATTGTTTAAAAGCAAAAAAGAAGAAAGATATTTAAATTTGTAAGCAAGACATTGAAAAATTACTTCTATCTTCAGTTGATCTTGTAAATGTTATAATATATTATATATATATTTCGTTTAGAAAAATTAATTTAAAAGCTTAATATGAAATTCCTTTTGAAGAAAACATTTCTATTTTTTATACTCTAACATAAGACGCATAAATATACGTACACGACCAGAGGAAATCGACAATAAAGTTACATCTGTTTAATAGCATACCTTCGTTTTGTCTCCATATGGCTTGCCATACCTAGCTAATTCTACTTAACTATCAATAAGTTAGCTTCATTTACCTTGCATAAACCGTAAGTGGGTCAAGTATTTACAAACATATAACAAACTTTTAAATAATACAGGGATACAACTATTAAAGTAAATATAAAATATTTATTCGCAGAGATGTAAAAATTTACATCGTAAATATTTTTTCCCCCACTCTCTCTCTCTTCCATTTTTAAACAAAATTATTCATGCATATCCGTTCGTAAAATAAAACTGCGTTAATCCTTTATCGAACGACAAAAATAAAATATAAAAGAAAAAAAAACTAATTTCTTTTTTAATACCTAGAAGAACGTCTAATTAACTTATGTTCAAGGCTACGCCTCTCTTTGAAAATCCACGCTAAATAATCATGCAAATATCAGCGCGCGGCAGATTAAAAAGTATAAATCATAATTCCGACATAACAGATATTAATGGCTACCAGGGTACTGAAAACGAAATTACAAAAATTACACGCAATCAGATAAGCAAACCGAGGCGGCATGAAAAACCCGTCTCGCTCGCTACACACACACACGAGACGAGGCACACACATGTGTATATACATCGTTGAAGAAAGAAGAAGAAAGAACGAATAAGGCAGGCTCGCGCGAAAAAGCACTGCGTGCATGGAGCGCGAGAGTGAGTCGCACTACTCCTCCGGGGGACCAGGGTGGGGCCCCGGCGTTTTGCTGGGCGGAGCTTACGGCGGTGGCGGCGGCGGCGCGCAGCAGCGCAGTGCCTCGCTGCCTGTATATGCAGTTTCACTCGACGCGCGCGCAGTTGCCTGCCTGCCTGCCTGCCTGCCTCTCGGGGCTACTATTAATTATTTATATGCCGCGAGCGAGCGCGAGAGCGCCAAGCTCGGCCAATCCAATCGTATCGCGGCTGCCGATCGGCCGCGCGCCGCGAATGTAATTATGATTGGGATTCGCGAAATTCGTGGATGGGTTCTCGATTTCTATATAGAGAGGCGCAGGGAGAGGATGCGTTGCTGCGGCTCTGTGGCTCTGCGAATGGCGGAGAGTCGAGTGGATTTGGGTGCGGTTCGATGCTGCATCTCCATCGGCAATTTTTCTTTGCTGTTGCCGGGAATTGGGGGTGTTTTAAAGGATCCTAATGATTATTGTAGTTTTAATAATGATTTTTCAAACTAAATTCACATATTTAAATTTCCAGTGCATATTATTTACAATTTGTTGTATTTAAATATCTTTTGCAATCAGATGACCTCTTAAAACTTGCACAGAATATATCATTGATTAATATTTTCAAACAATATTTAAGCCAGTACTCCAAACAAATTAAATCTATATACCGTTCTAAAAGCTTAATCTTTGGGATAAAGCTTTATTCCAATTTTTGTGAACCCCGTATTCCTTATTTCATTTGAACTTCAAACATTTTTAAAAATTGCTGTAATTGATAAAAATATTTTTGAAAGTAAACTGTTCAAAAGTAAGAGTATCTATGGTCTAGTCAAAATCTGTGCAACAGTCTGTATGATTACTCTCCTAGACTTTTTGCAATATTTCTTCTGAATATATTTTAATAAATGAAAACTGAACTTTTTTTTTTTAATTTTACTTTTTAATCCGCGTAGTATCGCAAATATTTTAATTGCCGTATAATTTTATTAAATGGAGAACAATGTAGAATTTAATACGATCGTTTTGCATAGTAACATCAAGTGTACATTGAAAAATTGCCTAAAAACAGGTTCCATTTGGTCTGAAAAACGTGATTTTTTTGATCTGCTCCGTTCTGCTGCTCTTTTTTCTGCTTAAGATTCTAACAAAGGTTTGGGATAGTGGTAGTAGCGATAGTGTTACCAAACATTTGAAGTTAAATTTTAGCCAGCCTAATTTATTTGTTTATGTGAAGGTATTACCTAAACTTTAATAGATAACTAAAATTATCTAATAACGATATGTGTCTCTGCTTGAACGAAAAGAGTACTTCATAACATCCCATATGAAAAAGAACAGGTCAAAAACTACACTTGGTAATATATTTGTTCTAGAACAACCGAACTATAGATGGAGAAAATAAAATATCTGAAATAACAAACAATATTCACTAATGTATTCTTTATTTTACATAAGAAATTTCGGATAAAAATACTATTTTCCCCCGGTGTTGCATTTTGCTATAACATCTTCATACAAAGTGTCACGGAGGTTTCCATCGACGTTTGGACAACGTAGAAGACGAGAGACCGTCGACTCAGTAAAAAGAAAAACAATTTTATTCTTACTTTATGCACAGTTTATTCTTCATGTTGCTACCTACGTAACAAAAGTAACAAATCAAAAAAGTATAATAGGTCGGCGGAAACCATGTTTTTCACCTGTATCATCTAAAACTTAAAATAATAATTTTAAACAAGTTATTACAACACTGTTGACTATATTGCAGTAACGAAACTTCGGATTTAGAAAATTAAAAAATATTATCCCGAAGAACAGATTGATAGCTCGCGTTTAATCCATAAATATACTATTTAATAAATCTAATAGAAGTTTTTATAGTAAATAACCTCTAAATTACGCAATATAGATACTGGGATATCATTAACTATTTATATCGATCTCAAAGTATCCAGATATTGTCGGATTTATCTTCGACTATTTAAATTTCGAATATAAATAAACTTCTCACAATACTTTTTGAAAATCAAATAAAAATCTTACAAAACTTTAATTCAATTTTTTAAATAAAATTTTAGTAGATCAAAAGATTTTAGCTAGACTTTCTAGTATTCAAATTTTTTAAATAAATTTTTGTATATATCACGGAATAAAAACTATTAGATTATATTTTAAAGTTTTGTTTTTTTCCTCTCGCCTATACACTCCGCTTATTTGTAAAACTAAAAAAATTCTTACTATTTTTCCTTGTATACAACTATCTATCCTATGTAAGCCCAACAAAGCATAAAAAGTTAAATTACTAGATACATGTAAAAGATGTGAGATTGAAAATGTTGTTATTGCCCCGTGTACATAATTACGATCAACGCACTGTTTCCGTAAAAAAAATGAGGTACAAGCTAATTCTTTTTTCTCTTATCGAATCCGCAGGTTACACAATAATTGGATCGAAACAGTTTTAATAAGTTCATTTTGTGCCTCACTTTGTAATTTAACGTCTGATTGAATACTTTTATTTTACAAATTGTTTTATTTACCTTAATTACAATATCTCGGGTAGCGTGAGGCATAAATTAACGTAATCTTTAAAGCACATCGGGTAAGCCAAATACGTGATTACCCGCTTACTCAAATAAATTATTAATGGAAATTTAATAGTTTTATTACGGAAAAAAGTTCAGCTTCGACAACAACAAAAAAAAACGAACACATCCACGATCGAAGCGACGCCGCGACAAAACGTGTTTTTCAACGCGACGCGAAAAATGCGCTACCTCCAAAAAGTGCTCGCTTGCGCGCACGCGCGTATATACGTAAATCTTCTTTCTCTCTCTCTCTCTTTCTCCCTCCCGTACCGCCGAAAACGAAGGCGAAACGGCGAAACCGCCAAAGCGGAGTATAAAACTCTTCCACCTACCGAAAAAGAAAGCAACGCGCGCGCGGGACCCGGCGCATTCCGAGAGTTAATAAACCAAGCCGAGAAACGCGCGCGCGGCAAAATTGAGCGAATAACTCGGCGGCGTATATATAAACGCATGCGCGCGAGTGTATAGTATATACGTATAAAACGAACGCGAGAAGAGAAAAAGAGAGAAAGATACGACGAGGGGGAGGGAGGAGAATCACACCGGAGAGCGATGGCGCTGTATTATAGAAAAGAGGCGAAAGAGAGGCACATTTTTCTTTAGAGCGCGAGCGCGCGCGGTGAGGCAGCCACCGTGTGATTACCCCGCGGACGCGGGGGGAGGCCGAGAGGTATAGGGTAGGTGGAGAGAGAGAGAGAGGGAGGGAGGCATATATGAGTAATTTGTATTCAGCCCGATCATCCGTATCAAAATTCGAATCTACTTAGTTCTGAGAAGCCACGCGGGTTTATATGCCGGCGCGCTTCTCTCTCTCCTTTCCTTTTTCGTTTCTCTCTTCCTCTCTTCTTTCCCGATTCTAGTCGCCCTTTCCGTCTCCCTCTCGCTTGCTCTCTCGCCTACCGATCGAACCCGTACAGCTTAATATAATATTATTCCCGGTTTAGTTTAATGGTCGCGGGCGATTATTACGCGGGGCCCCGGGGGTGGGGTGAGCCGTGCGCGCATCACGTATATGGAAAGAACGGGGAGGGAAAGAAGAGAAACGAGTCCGCGGCAATGAAGAATGAGAATGCGAGGATGGGCGAGACGAGTGAGATTGGTTGTTCGTGCGCTTTCTTTCCCTCATTCGCGCTCGTCGCTCGCCTGCGCGTGTGCGCGCGCGCTTCGTTTTATCTGCTGCGGACGAGAGGGACTCTCGGTGCTCCTTTTTCGGCGGATATGCGCGTTTGGCCGAACGGGGGAATCCGAAAGAATTCCTCGGGCGCAGACTCATTAGATTTTAATAAAAAGATTCGGCTTTCGGCTCGCTAGGGCAATGCCGTTAAGCTATTGTCTGTTTCATTTTAATAAAACATATTTAATAATTTTATTCTTCATTTTATTACTTTTTTTTTTACGGAATAACTGAAAATAATGTTTAACGTTCTGCTTATTAAAATTTATTTTTTAACTTTTCTTGAATGTTTTATAATATTTAAAATAATTTTTAAAATAACAGATGAAAAAGGTTTTCGTTTTTCACTATACTTTTGTATATGAGAAATATAATTTTTATTGTTTGATGTAGAAAAATAGACTCACTCAAGGCTAATTATCTACTTTAAATTTCAACATAAATGTAACCCTTCGTAGTCCAACATTAATTAGTACTTTTATTACAATTTTCTTTATACATTTTCTGTTGTTAAAACTAATTAAATGTATATAGGTATAACGTATTCATCGAACATTATTTAAATTTATTAAAAAAGTGTACAAATTCTGTTTCTAAATTTTTTACAAAACATTAGATTCATTAAATAGTTATACAGAAAAAGTAATTCCGGACAAAAATCAGCCGACGTAAAAACAATGGGACGGGCCAATTTCCATCGCAAAAATTCATTGACAGCGCATCATCTTTCGCGCTCTCCCTTTTCTTCTGTTATACACGGCCGTCGTTCAGCGACCAGCGAATCGACACGGAACGCTCACTCGCTCGCGCCGATTTCGTTTATATATAAAACCCGAAGGCCTCCGAGGCGAGCGACGGGAAGAAAAAGAGGCGAGCAAAAAGCCCCAAAACAAAATGCTATTATGATCAGTCGCTCGGGTGATTGGGTGGTCCAAATTACCGCGCTTGCATTCCACCTGTACTCCTCGTCTCTCTTTCCATCCCATCCTCATCGTGTGGGTATATACACACACACACAACGTTTCGAGTTCTTCCGCGCGCGGGTCCATAAGGAAATTGCTTTCTCTCGGTTGCGCGTCGATCGCGCGGAAAAAAGCGCAAATCTCTTTCTGCCGGATTTGCGATGTGGGAGGAGAGGAGAGAGTATGCGGCGATGGCCGAGGGGGGAGGCGGCTCAATGAGAATGCTCGAAATTTAAGCCCTTCGGAAGATATCGAATTTTATTTCGCCCCCGATGCCCGTGAGAATCCATTTCTCTGCCTTTTTAACAGTTCGCTGCGCACTTGCGGTCGTGCACCATACACGTACACTCATGCAGTGCAAATTGCTATACGCCTTGGGTTCTGATGAAGTAGCGCGTCTACACATATTTTATACTTGATTTAATCAAAATAAAAAAAGTTGTCGTTCAAAGAGTGTGTTAATTATAACACATATTATAAAGTGTACTATGTGGTTCAGTCTATCAACAATATTTTGATTAATTGACTGTTAATGAATAAAAAAAAACTTTTCAAGATTTCTGAGAAAACACTTGATTGTAAGACAGTAACGAGCTATAAGTGACTACTGTATTATCTCAAATATACAATTCGTTTCAGAAAATACCTCAATAAGATCGAAAGTCCGCGTCACATAGAAAGCATTTTAATTATAGGACAACAAGCCACTTATCACCCATAAACCAGCCAATCAAGCCACCTCATTTTTCCTGTCTCCCTCATAATCTCGCTCCTCGCTTAATAATCCCGCGCCGAAGGGCCAAAACGAATTCGACAAAGACACATCGCAACCGCGGCTCGCGGTCGCCTCTCCTGCGCGCCGCACCAACGCGCGAGATAACAACTCGCGCGCAAGCGATCGTATCGATCGGCCGCGGCTACCGCGTCGGGCTTTATAATAATCGAGAGAGAGAGAGAGAGAGAGCGAGAGAGAGGAAGCGCGCGCGCGCCACAGGCCTCGGCTTTAATTTACGAACGGGAGATCGATTAAACGGTGGCAGGAGTGAGAGAGAGTGGGAGAGGGAGAGAGAGAGAGTTAGTCCGGTAATGCATGCGCTGGGCGAACGATGCGTATATATACGGAAAGAGGAGAAAAGGAGCCGCGCGCGAGAGATAGGGAGAGAGAGATAGGGCCAGGCGAAAAAAGGAGACGGAGCGAGCGGGAGGAGCGGAGAAAAAGAAGAGAGGGTGAGGAGAGGGGGACAGAAGGAGGAAAGGATATTAATGAAGATATTCAAATGAGACGAAAATGAGAGGGGAGAGAGAAAGAGAGACGGAGCTGCGGCAGCCCTTTGTCGGCCCGCGGTGACTCGGACTATGTAGATTACTTCGCCTTTCCTCTCTCTCGCTCGCTCTCTCTCTCTCTCACTGTTTTTCTCTCCATTTTTTTTCTCGTCTCTCTCGGTCTCATTCGTTCTCGAGCCCTGCGGTATAAACGTGTGTTACCCGCCTGTTTCCTCGTCGCCCCCGCTCCAAGGGTTGTCTTTCTTGCGTGCGCGAGTGCGCCGGGCCCGGATGGCGCTTTATTCGATACACTTTTTATGTATGTATACCGAAACGGTGCGGGTGCTTTATATTGCGGATTGGTAGGCGGCGCTTGATTCGACTGAGCATCTGTCGAAGTTGCTGGGTTTTCTTGCGAGAAGAGACTTTTTAGGTCATTTAGAAACTTCTTTTGAAAAGTCAATATGAATGTTTCAATTTACAAATAAAATTAGACACTTGTTTTATTTACTGGCTAGTCTAAAAAAGCTTTCTCTTTGAGAATGAGACAAGAACCTTAATTTAAAAGTAAAAGTAATTTTCTTATTCTTTTAGATATGTATATATTAATTATATAAATGAAATACATAAATAAAATCGTTTAGCTTTGCAAAGCAATAAAAAGTTTCATGTTCGTATTAAAACTTTTGTTAACAGTTACTAATCAAATTTTTCCCCGATTTCATTTCATTTATTGTTAAAGAAGATATTATTTTGTCAATATGAACGTAAACTTACTTTCATATTGCACGATATTGATAAATTATTTACAAATGATCCACACTTAAAAACTTGAAAACCACCGAAACGTAACTTTAAATTTTCTCTCCTTTATTATAACCATCATTCCCACTCCCTCGAACTACTTCCACATTAACGCCGAGTCACAGTTGCTTCCGTCAGACTTGGTTCATTCCAACACCCTGCACTCGGCGATTAATTAAGCAAAAATACCCCACGGCCGAATCCAACTCTTATACACTCGCCTCTACCTTACTTATATACACCATCCACTTCCCGCGCGCAAAATTATTCATCAAAGAAAATGGCAGCGGCAGCAGCAGCAGCAGCGGAAACGCAACACCGGGCGCATAAAAGGCGCAGAAAGCGAGCGAGAGAACCCGATCTATCATTAGTCCGAAGCTCTAATTCACTTGTTTCTTCGGTTTTCACTCGGATGAAATTAGAGCCCCTCAGCGGCCTGTCAGCGCGAGAAAGAGAGTAAGAAAACGGTGAGCCGTGCGCGGGGCGGGGGAGGGGCGAAGACGCGCCTTTCCGCGGAATGTCATTAAGAGCCTTTTAAATCGCCCAACCCCGCGCGTATCTTGGCCGCCGGTCCATTACGACGCGCGCGCGCGCTCTGTAGGTATATAGAAGAAGAGCCGCGTCGCTGGTCTGCCGCGGGTTGATTTTCTCGAGCGGATGGCGTGAGAAGGTGCGGGAAGGAATTAGATATGATTTGTTTGGCCCCGGAAATTAGCATTCTAACGAAAGTCCCAAGAATGGAGTTTTGTGTTCGTGAACGGCTTTGTACAACAATTATCCATATTATTTACGAGTATCTTATGTAGATTAAATATTTATGAAAACTTCTTTTAAAATTGCTGAAAATCACAGAACCAAATAAAGATTATATAAAGAAACAACTGTAGCGTAAAGGGGGTATTTTTTTCTCTACGGTAGAAATAGACTTCTAACATTTATTTTATCATTACTATGATTAACAAAAATATAATATTAAAAGTATCTCAATTTTCATAACCATCAGTAAATCTCTGACCAAACTATACACCAAAATTACTTATGCAAGTCAAAAAATAACAGCAAGTTAATGGGAATCGATATTCACTTATGCCTATACTTATGCTTAATTAAACAATTATGAAAATTAAATGTTTTACGCAACAGACGCAGCGAATAATATGATTGAGTCGCTCTATTAAGAATTTTTTTGTTGTAGAAACCTTTTCGAAAGCTAAAAACGATAATGGAAAAGGGATTCCAATTTAAGGGCGCAGGTAAGCGCCACGCGGATCGTCCCAATTTAATTGAGTTTCCCTTCGGCGAGGTCGAGTGGAGAGCCACTTTTACTCTTAATGTGCACGAAAACACATCTGTCGTGCATGGGATCCTCAATTCTCATTTTTACCAACATAATAAAAGCAGATTCATCCTGTCATTTAACAAGAAAAAAAGATATAGTAAATTAAAAAATACATTGTGATACTCTCTAACATTTTCTATTTTTACAATTCTCGCGGCCAGTTTGTTTATATTTAAAAAAAAATTAGATTTAAAAATACTTCAAAATTACGTTTCTCATGCGCATTCAGCTACGTCAAACAATTCTGCAATATTATTTATAACTATTTTTAAAATATACATAAACCCTTTCTTTCTTCAAAGTTTTTCTTTCCATACGCGCGGCCCCCTTAAAACTTAACCCTCTCACTTTGTAAAAATTTATTCAAACGCGTCCGATAAGCCCGCCGAACGACTTCGACAAAAGCATTAATAAATAATGCATCAGTCGCGATAGTTAGCGCGCGATGCTCTGAGCGCTACTCGCAGCGAGCGCGGCGCGGAAACTCGTAAAGCCCGAAAAACTAAAAAGGAGCTCGCCGCTCTCCCACACACAGACCCACACGGGCACGAGCGTGCGCGGAAGGGACGAGATAAGGTCTGGGGGCGATTAGCCCGGGCAAGTAAATACGCGCGATTTGTGTGCGTCGGCGGCTTAGAAGCAGCAGCAGGCGGCAGCAAGCATGGAGCGCGATAGCGAAGGGCCGCTGCGGCAACGTAAACGTAAATCGCGGGGCCGCCGCCGACTCGTCAACCGTGCGCTGCGCTTGGCGCACTTAAGAAAACGGCGCGCAAGAGCTGCTCTTAGCACTCCGTTAGGTAAATTATTTGTAACTCGGCTAATCGCGCCGCGCTGCGAGTAATTCCCGCCGTTAAAGCGATATTGCCGCAGCCGCTCTCTCTCTCTCTCGCGAGCCTGCAGTAAATTTTTATCTCCGCGTGCATTGTTCCTCGAGTGGCAGGCTTTAACGAGCCGCGCGCGCGCGATCTGCCCGCCGCCGCCGCCGCCGCCGCTTTTTTTTCGAGGCAGCGCGGCGGCAATTTCTTTCTTTTTTTTCTCCATAAGCCGCAACGTTTAAACGCGCGATGCATTAAAATCGAATAAATTTTGATTCCAACGACGGAGAAAGAAAGAGAGAGACGAGTGGAGTTTAACGAGGCGCAACCTTGCGGCGTGTAGAGGAAAACGGGTCGCAGAAGGAATTTTCTCGAGGCGAGGAGTGGTTGCAGTTTTTTCGAACAATCGTATATGCTAGCGCGAGTGAGTGCAGCGGTGCGACCCATTCGTTGTCGGCGAGCCAATGCCGACAAAGAGTCGAGAAAATCGTAATTTCGCGGCAGCCAATGGGAAGCCAGTAGCGTGTCCGCTGCCAGCGCGAAGTATCGACTGCGTGGTATATATACGCGTGCAAGTTTTCGACGTGAACGCGCGTTTTCTCTTCTAGATTTATATGCTACTTTCAGATCTGCAGTTTAACTACAGGATTTCGTGGATGTTTTATTCAGATTAATGATTTCGTTTATTGGTAATATTTAGAAAAGCGATGAGACGTTTTGAAAAGCTAGATAGAAAGAATACTTAGATAGTTACAGCGACATCATTTAGTCGCTATAGTAATTTTGATATGTGTTACTCTAATAACAAAAATATTGCACATTTGAACATTTTCTTACTTAGCTATAACTCATATCCTATATCGCATAAATCATTAAGTTATATTATTCTTTGTAATTACATCAACCTGATCTGACTTTTTCTTGATCATTTATTCAATGAAATTATAGAGCCACCTCAAAAAAGTTCTTTTGTTAAAAAAAAGGGATTAATGGAATTCCCCATTGTATTTCGAATATAATAATGCGATTCCCGCATCTTGAATTGAAATGTAATAGGCTTATAGAAGAGAAAGCGATTTTTAATCATCATCACGATAAACCCATCCGGTCGATAGGTGCGAAGGATCGAAAAAAATTAATTGATCTATCAGCAAAAAATAAAAACGGAATAAAGGAAGAACAAATGATCTTTCGAAATATATATTAAACGACTTTTGTTTCTCTCCATTGAGCCTGTGATCCTCGTAGCGCCACTTGGCTTCTATTGACGCAAGCATTAAACTGGAACAATTCGAAAACCATTAGCGGCTCGCGTTAGATCATGATTTTCATTAGTCACGAAGGGCAGGTATTCGAAAAGATTCTTCAAAAGTGTGTGATGCGCTTCAAATATTAAATGCTTTTCATTTTATTTTAAACGGAACAAATATTTTTATTATAATTATACGCACATTCAAATAATATTTAAACACATTAATATAATAATATAAATGTACGTAATACATTTTTAACAATGAATATATCACTAATATCTTTTAATTAATTCAAGTAATAGTGGCAGATGTTTTTATCATTATCTACAATTCACATAAATGTTTAAATAAATTCAATTCAACAACTTCCTCTGCGTGTATTCTGCACACGTGACATATGCCAGTTGATTAAAAACAAAATATTTTCAGCCACTGAATTATTTAAACCATTATAATTTTAAATAATAACAACCATAGAACAAAATGATTCATTCCGATCTACCGACATCTTTATAAAATAAATTAAATCACTTTTACGCAGACCACAAGAAATTTAATATACCCGCATCGCGAAACCTTTAACCAGCCCGGCCCCCTGCTCGCGCCCCATCAATAAATCACATTTTCGAAATCCCACAATCCATACTAATTTCGCGAAACGAAAACGACCTGCAAGCGCGATCTTTCGCGATAATGCGCACGTGCGCATGTATAAGGAAACGAAAACCAGTGTAATTGCTCGTGTATACGCCACACTCGCCCCTGCAACAACACATCGCACGGCGAGGCTGGACAGCAGCAGCAGCAGCAGCGTTCAAGAAAGCCGTTCGCCTATACATAAAGACGAAAAGATGATATCTCGACAAGAGAGAGCGCACACGCGTATATGCAGCGAGTTAATCGTTGCACTCTATATGCTAAGCGCGAGCGAGCGAGCGCGATATCTCGCGAGAACGAGTTACGACGCGGTCGCCGCCTCCGTCATGCGAGCCGCCCGTTGTCGTCGTCGTCGCCGTCGTCCAAGGTATAAACCTGCGCGCTTAGGCACTTATCTTGCTTGACCGTGTGACTCTGTACACGTATGTGTCTACACGAGTGGCGCACGTTTCTTCGATTGCTCGGGGGTGCGGTGCTCCGAGGTATATAAGGAGTGCTAGAGCGCGCGTATATAGGATAGATTACATTGCTGATTAACCGGGAGTAGGTGGGCGCATTTCTTTTTTCGTCTCGAGGACGCGTCTTAATGAATTGTCTTTGAGGAGAGTGGTAAGGGTAGATGGATATATTTTCTCGGTTTTGTTAATGAAATTCGGGCTGGCCTGTGTGTTGACGAGCCTGTTATATGCGTGATTAACGTAATGCGTATGTAGTATAAGTATTCTCAGTTGGTGGCTAAGATGGATCGAAGGCATTTAATTAAGAATTGTCAATGTTGTGTCTTATGAAACGAACGTTTATATTAAGATGAGCGGGGTAGCTTACTCTTGTGCAAATAATTTTTTTATTTACATATGTACAAATGACATATATAAGACTTTGCGTATAGCTCCATATTTATAATTACTCTAAAGCCAATCAATTATGAAATGTTTTGGCCATTATCAATTAATATAATGCATAAACATACGCGCCTAGCATTAAATTAGAAGCTGCGTCTATGACAGTAAATAACCGCGTTTTCAATTAAATGAAAAATTCTTGATAAAAGTGTATAATATAGAAAAAGATTATTTAACCAAAGATTTATAGTTTTATAAATTCGCACTATCTCATCGGCAAAATGGCATAATTTAAAATTCATTCATTACTTCTAATTTACTTGGACGCATTATTAATTATGATTATAAAACGCGAGCCTTCGACACTAATGGACTATAATTATGGTAATACGTTTCTATACGCTGCGTGTGTGCGTGTATGTGTGTGTGCAGAGGATCGTATTTTTGTGTCACTTCATAACGAATTTCCGGAAGGCACACGCGTGCGGCCAGCCAGTCGTTTGTAAAGCTAATGTTTTGGCATATCCCCGGTAACTACATTTCCAGGGCAAATATTGAACCAGGACACAATCATCTTTCTATTTAACGCCAATTATAATGCATGACATTACACCTATTGGATTGGGAGTAGTTCATTTATTTCTTACCCTCTAGTTATTTTATATAAAGTAAAAATGTACGTGTTTTAATTAGAAATGAAAATATTTTATTTTCTGTTATTTTTAATATATTTTATTTATTAATATATTCGTTAGAAAAATCATTTCGACAATGATATTAACTTTACATCACTTCTTTCAATTTTCATCAGCATTTACTTATATTTCAGTGGCCACATGGTATTTGAAAAATCGGTCAAATAAGGGGACACCTTATCAACAGTAAGGCGCTCACGTTACAAAAACAAAATTAAAAACTTTTTCGCGCTCTCGCCGAACCGCTGACAGCGGCAGCAGGCAGCACGAAAACAAATATCGAATCATCCTACCGGAACGAAACCAAGACAACCACTCGAGCCGAGACGAGAGAGCAGCGCTGACTTTATTAGCATAAAAAGGATTCGATTGGCGAGCTTCGTGGGTGGCGCGCGTGACGATCGTCGCGAAAAAGGTATACGCGAGTCCAGTGTCGCTGCTCAGGCGCGAAACTGTATTCCGTCGGACGTCACACAATATTTCGTGGAAACAACGTTCTCTCTCTCTCTCTCTCTCTCTCTCTCTCTCTCTCTCTCTCTCGTGCATGTGTGTCCCTTTGTTCGCGCGTATACATATGCGCGCATGCGGGCAGCGAGCAGAGCGCACAGGTGGGCGCGACGATTTTGTTCCATAAGGGTAGATCGAGTGTCGCGCATTGTTCGCTCTCTCGATGCTGTTATATACATATATAGGTATATATAAGCGAATTTCTATGTCGTTGTCGTTACGTTGCCGCGGCTCTGCGGAAACTTTGCGGCTTTCTAGTTTCGATCGTGATATTTTGCCTTTCACCGCTCTGAGGCTACTGTTTTGTTTTTGCCCGGTCAATCCTTTGTATCCGCGCGCACTTCGATTTTTGCGTATGCTGCGTGAAATTGCTCCCTTGTACGTAAATTGTATACAAGGTGGATAGAAAGAAGTATACGCTTATTTTCAGGAAAACATATACTATGTCTTACTTGTTTTTAGGTATTTTCCGGACAAATGGGATTTGCGCTTTGGACATAAAGTAATTGTTCTTTAATTATCTACCCTAAGTTTACACCGTGTTTTGTATTTTTATTTTTTATACAGACACATTTAAGGAAATTTGTTGAAAAGGTATCAAAATATGAAAATAAATTAAATACAAAAATATATAAATTGAGAAAAAAAATGTTAAATATATATATTAAAAATATATATATTAAAGATAAATATATTAAATATAAATTAAGAATGCAGTAGCAGCGATATTAACTTCACAAGGATTGTATTTTGTGAAATATGCGTTATGACCATACTGGATAGCAGGTTATCAAAATCAGTCACTCCAACCCAAACAAGTATATTCGTTTTGCTCTAAGATCATTTCAGAAAGTTTATAAATATATGCACTGAAATACGGATTGTCTTTTACTAGACAAAAAGATTTAGTATGCGTTATATGAAGTTATATTATTGTGTCACGAAAAATTGTAAAAACAAAAATACCGTGCTTGGTGATATAATATATATCGAACATCCAAGATGATCAATATGAAATATTCTTATAAACGAAGAAAGATGATTTCAAAAAACTTCATAATGATTTACAAGGCATAGAAAATATAAAGTGGAGAACTCTTAGTAAAGGTAGATGAATAAATACAAAAAATTACTTTATTCGTTGATATAAAAAGTTTTTAAGTATAATATTACCTTTAAAATAGTTCTAAAATTGCATTAATTCTTGTCACATCATTGGACTAGTTACATCCAAACCTAACTTTTTTTTTCAAAATATATTTGACTTTAATACAATCATTAAGGCTATAACATTCCAAAATCCTGCAATGAACGATTTAAATTCGAAAAAATAACAAATACAAAGTCGATGATAGTACTTAAGCAATGAAATACGATAATCGCTCGAGAATCCCACAAAAGGGATCAAATTATAGCTGTCACAGGGCGCACGGTGCGATTTAAAATTCTTGAAATGATCCTAATTTTTCTACGATTGGCCGAAATTCCTCCAATTCGTCGTTTAAAATAGTTTGCGCACGCTTGAGTGAACCCTCTCCCGGCATAATACTCTATCATTACACAATTTGGCCTCGTTAATTCAGGTATAACAATCATCCTTAGCGCGCGCCCGGGCGTCGTTTCGTTCCTCCCTCTCTCTCTCCCCCTCCCTCTCTGTCGGGACGATGGCACTTTCGGGATCCCTTCTTCTTTCTCTCTTCTGTTTCTTTCCTTTCCTCTCGTTCGTTCGTCCTTGCAGCCGCTCCGTCCACTTCTGATCCGCGGGCGCGCGCGCGCGTCGTTTCCGCAAAACTCGACCGCAGACCTTTTTCAGGCTTCGATCTTAATCGACGCGTGTCCCGGAGGAATATAAACGCGTATATATATATATATAAAATGCAAGAGACTGGAAGAGGCGAGGTGAGGAGGGAGAGGAGCAGTGCGTTCGATCGAAGGTATACGCTATTGACCATCTGTCCGCTCGACGGACGATGCGAACCGTCTTCTCTTCGCTTTCTCTGAAATCTTCTTTGCTTTTTGCTCCTCTTCTTCTGATCGAATAAATTAAACTCGAAAATGAATTATTAAAAATAATTATACTGCAAAATTATGGTCAATTATGTAATTGGCTTGCTTGATAGATCTTAAAGCATACTATTTCCACAGACTCAATTTTTATGAATCATATCATTTTGTATGAAATTAATTAAGCGTATATATACTCGTATCTTTCATACGCACGGCAACAGCTGTAAATCAAACAAATAAACTTATGCTACAATGAGAGGGCGTGCCATACAAAAAGAGCGTAATTACATAGATTCATCAAAATATGATATGTAACGTAAAATTAAAACCGTATAATAAAAAGATATTGCTTTGTAAAATTCTAGGGTAAACTCTAAATATAAAACAATAAGACTCGCTCTTAAACAGTAGAAATTCAGTTGTATAAAGTAGCTTGTAAAATAATATTATGACGAAATTAATATCGTATATTGCGTTTATTATAATAATATAAAAACTGTAATGATTCTGAAAAAAGAGAATCACAAGACGTTGTAACTTGTTTTTTGTACGACTTCGTTCTCGGATTTAAATTCGTAATCCTTTCTTTGTTGTAATAGTTGAAAAAGGATAAAATGAGCGCGCGAATAATGAACGATTGAACGGGTAACCCAAGGCGGCTTCTCTGTTCGCTCGAATTAACTGCGAGTCCGGATCGATTTACCTTAAATATTATGCAAAAACCGCCGCATCGGCGCGATCTACAAGGCAGTGGCGATGCGTACAGGATCAGGATCGCCAGAGTCGAATGTCCGTCCTTGGTTTAAAATACAAAAATATGATCGTTTATATGCGTGTATACGTCAGGAGGAAAGGAGATAGTATTATATGTTATACGAAGAAATACTAGTTGTTCGGCTTTCTTTTTCAGCTTGGAAATTAAAAATTAAATAACCTCGTCTTTTTGCTGTATCGAAATAAGTTGAAAAAAAATTCAAGCTTATGAAAGTTTACGTAAAATAGCTCTAGATATATGTTTTTTGTCAAAAATTAAAAAATCAAATTAATAACACATTCATTGCTCAATCGTAACAATTAATACAGACGCAAAAACTAGATTTTTATTTTAAAAATATTTCATATAAAATCTTTACAAGTGACCATTAACTTATAACGTTAACTACTTTTTCCAATACTAATTGTAAGTATCAAGAAAAACTCATTTTCCCTATACATATAAATCGATAAAATAACGCGCATTGGAAATGAAGCAAACAACCGAGCAACAAAAGAATCCGGATTCCGATCGACTCGCCGCAGTTCACGTACTTATATACCTGCGCTTTTTTCCCGCCGATTCCCGCTTTTCTTCGCCTCTCGCGCGGCCTTCTTATTTTGCAACTGGATTTTCACCCGCGGGCCATAAGATCGTGTCGCGTGGGCGGTATGCGCTTGGCCGATCATCCGTGAACGTCACGCGCGACGTGATGGCTACACGCTCGAGATTGAATTCGCTAATTAAACGCCGCGCGCGCGAGCGCCACGTGCAGCAGTTCGAGATTAATAAAATGCGAACGATCGGGGGCAGGAGAGTGATGCGCGCGATCGTTAATTATATGGCGTTTAAGAAACGCTTGAAAATACATTCGAGGTCTATTATTTGCTTCTCGTGACAAACTTTGAATCTATTAACTTGTACGATGCAAATGGTCCTTTGAATCAATATTTGCATTAGAAACACTATATTTTTAATACAAGTGTCTCTTTTACCTAGTATACGTTTCTATTGATAACATAAAAAGGCCAATATTTTTATTAAAAGGTCGTGTATACGATATATTGTTAGTAATAATATTAGAACAATGAAAGGTTTAATCTCAAGCGGATAAGATTACATTGCTAATGGGAATGAACATCTCTATTGTCAGTAGAAACAAACATTATATCTAGACAAAACTTATCGTAAAGCAACTTTGAGTTTGTCAATATTCCATTGACTTGTCAAAACGACTCCAAATCCAAAATTATACAATAATTCTCATTGCCAATCAATAAGAGCACTTTATTACACAAACTTATCATCCCAAAGCAATTTCGATCCCAGCCAAGCTCAACTCAGCCATCCTCTCTCTCACTCCTCTCCTTTACGCGTAAACCGTATCGGAGAAACAGAGCGCAAGAGAGACAGAGACATAGAGACGCGCGGGGGCAGGAACACACCCACACCCTTATACACACATGCACGCTCATACACGCAGACACACACATGTATAGGAGCTCAGGAGTGCGGCAATTTCTCCGTCTCCCTCTATCCATTTGACCAGCAGCAGCAGCAGCAGCGTCGGCAGTAGCGTGCACAGCGCATAACGTCAACAACAATAGATTATGCCCGCGACACAGGAGGTCGCGCCGCCGTTGCCGCCACCCGCGCTTATACACACCTATACAGCGCACATATACATATACATACACATACGCGAAAGCCACAGGAGGCGGCGGCAACAGCAGCACTACCTCGTGCCCGAGCGCGCGCGTTACAGTAGTGCGCCGCTACTTTGTGCCCAAAGCGAGAACGTGTGCGTAAGTATGTGTGCGTGTATGTGTGTGTATATGGATGCTCACATATATATAGATGTGCCCGCCCCCGTTCCTCCTATATACCCCTGGCAACGCAACACCTCGCCCGCGCGCGCCACCTCGACGATCGAGTTCAATGAGATTCCATTGTCTCGATATTGATCACAATGGGTTATACCTGGGCCCTCTCTCTCTCTCTCTCTCTCTCTCTCTCTCTCTCTCTCTCTCTCTCTCTCTCTCTCTCTCTCGAGCCGCCGCATTTTCAATCTATCTCTCTCTCGCTCTCCCCCGCTCTCGCCCTGCATCTCGTTTGGGAGCAGCAGCGGCTGCCTATACAGCCCAAGTGCCAACACCTTGCGGATATAGCTCGATGGTTCGTTCGTTCGCTCGTTGTAGCTATATACGCGTCGTTCGGTCGAGAAAGAGAAAGCTGAGGTATAGAAGTGAGGGAGAAAGATGAGGGGTTATACGCAGTGCGGGCAACGTACTTTTTGATTGTTAAACTTGAGTAGGCGGAATGTCGTTCTTTGTATCCCTTTCACACACATCATAAGATAAATGTGACTCTATTTTTGATGATGAAAAGATAGTTACAGCAGTTTTGTCAAATTGGTGGAGTGAACGCCTTATGTTGATTCTTTGAATTAGAAATTTATCGCAATAAGCGCAATAGCCTAAATTGAGGCAATATTTTTATATCGTTTTGATTTTTTCTGATGTAAATTTATATGAAAAAGTTTTGAAAAACAAAATTATGTGTATAAACGCAACAAGAAGATTATAATATTGCTTAGAAAAAAAACAACATAATCACAGGCTTATATCAACACAATCAAGCGAAATCCAAACGCGTAAAGGCTAAACACCAACAATCCTCCAAAACTCATCCACCCCCGCTCGAAAAGTTCCTCCGCAATTAGAAACCAAAAACCCACCCCCCGGGGCATTCTAAAAATCAGCTCTCCAGCGGCGGCACTCTCTGGCGGAAACTTCAGCTCGGCGTTATCGGACGCCACGAGTCACCGCGAATTTCAGGCGCGGACGGTGGCCGGCTGCGGAGGGGCGGGGGCGCGCGCCCGGCTTCCGACGACAACGAGTACGTGACGAAAAGCTCAGCCGGACCTTCATCAGCGCGCGTCCGCGCGCGCGCGGTCGCGTATCGGCTCTGTTTCACTTGGCCGTTTTAACGGCTTACAGCGCTGCAGCTATAGCGGCGCGGCAGCGTCGGTGCACGGCGTCGGAATGGATGTGCCGAGCGCGGATATGAAGGGTGCCATTAATTGCATATTCCGCAGCCGAGCGATGCTATCGATTCGGCCTCTCAGGATGTGCGTGTGTTATACGTGTCTGTGTGTGTGAGAGGTGTACGAAGGCTCGCGCTGTCTTTTTGAGGGAAGACAAAGGAGGAGTGGGAGGGTTTTTTGGAGCGCGGGTGATGAACGGATTCTTTTGAGTGTTGGTGGGTGAAGGATTTCTTTTTGGTGGTAGGAATTTTTGGTTAGACTTAAGGAAGAGAAGTGCCTAATGAAAGCGTCGTGAAAGAGTGATGTACTGTATTTTGAGTTTGCGGACGTTTTTTTGTACAATGCCGAAATTATGGTGTTTTCAAAGAAGAATTACTTGGTGAAAGTATACATTAGGATGGTTAGAGTGTAACGACTTCTTAACTAAACGTGAATAGGATCTCTCAATAAACTAAAATGCCGTCGTCGCATATGTATTAAAAATATCAGACTGAACATAACATACAAATTTTACGTATTAGTGATAAACAACTTTTTACATGAACATTTTGTTATGATTTATAAAATATTAGTGTAAAAATATTTTCAGCCCATATGGAGATAGTAAGGTCGTAATCTAAGTAGAATACGACAAAAAACAATACATTAATTATTATATATTATGTTACAATAAAAATATATAAAATTAATTTTGATTGTTTATTTTGCCATCTTATTGAAATAGCCCATTGTTATGAAGAAATTTCCATTACAACTCCGTTCTGAAAACCTTGAAAACATTCATATCCCTTTGTAGCTGGTTTTTTTTTTTATCTTCATCCATTATTTGAATCCAACAAATCTTCAGTCATTTCTTGTCTTTTAATAATTTACTTATAAAATGTTATATCTAGTTACATCATACTTAATATTTCCTATATAACTACAGAAAAATGTCATTTGAAAGGGTTTAAAGTATATCTCTGTAAAATGTACAAAAAAAAAAATTCATTTTTTCGAACTTTTAACTCAGACTGGTTCTCCCAACGAGACCAAATTTATCAGGCAACGCGAAAGCGACGACACCTTTTTGTGCAACACCTCAGCTTTTACTCCAATTTCTCAAAACATAAATTACACCCCAGAAAAACATCATCCGGAATAAATTAAGTTAGACTAAAGCCGCATCGCATTCGCTGTTTTTTAACACAGCCGTCCAATTTTCCTCAAACTTTTCACTTTACAAAACACTTACTCGCGCGCTAGCAACCCATACGCGAATTACACAAGAACGTTATACATATCGAAAAATCCTCGCTGCGCGAATAAATCAAACTCGCGTATTTACCGAGTCGCGCGCCTTCAGCTAATTCGCGCGCGAACGCGAGCTTCTTGCTCTTATATATATACCTGGATAAGAGGGCGGCCGGCGATGGGAAAATTTCCATCGCAGCCCAACGTATATATATAAGTTCTAGCGTTATCCCCGGCCACATCCTTCCGCGCGGGTCGCTCGCTCGCTAAAACGTTCGGCGTAACGACGCCGCCGCCGCCGCCGAGTGGCTTCTTGCACTTGCAGCAGCGAAATTATCCGCCCGATAAGGACGCCACCGTCGCCGTCGAGGCTTATAACGATGATAGCGAGCCTCTGTCCTTTTTCTTCGCGGTGAGCGCTGATCGTGGGACGAACTTTCTTGCCGCGCGCGCGCGCGCGCCGCCGAGGAGCCTGAATTATTCGAGCTGTTTACTGATTTACGCGGACTTTTCCAGCCGCGGCGCTCTCCGCGACGGGCTGGGGAAAAAAAGTTGGGCGGCGCGCACGGAAAATGGCGCGGAAGGCGGGCGATGGCCGTTCTTCGACGCCTTGAAGTGGATTCGAATGGTGCGAGAGAAGTTGCCGAAGAGGATCGCGTTAAATGTTAAATGAGTTGTTTACGTTTTTTCTTGGGATATGAACGTGATTAATTTTTCGATTGATCTTGTATGGGGTTAGAAGGTAAACGAGAGATATATTAAATTTAATGTTTCTTATTAAATGTCAGTCTTCGTATAATACAAATGTCTTTAATCAACACGATAAATATATATTATACCTCGAATACCGTTATTTTTCATAAGCTTATATAGAAAATGCAAACATTCAGAAACCGGTCGCTTCGGCGAAGTCTTCGCGGCATATAGAGGCGAAAATCTCTAGACACAAACTATACAAAGCATCCATTTATCACCTAATCGCGTTGTTTACCATACTTCCCAACACTAGCCCCGGGGCGAAATAACTCTCCAATCCTTTTCCAATCCCACATTCCTCCCCCGTCGGCCTCCCCCTCCTCGCCCATATCTCGAGCCATTTATCTCTGCCTCTCTCTCTCTCTCTCTCTCTCTCTCTCTCTTTTCCACTCTCGGCCTCGCCGCGCACACTGTCACGCACGCGTTCACCATTGGCCGCGACTCTCCACACCTCCTATGTGCAAGGAAGGAAAGCCTTTCCTCGTGTCGTTTCCGTTGTTCTCGCGCCGCGCCGTACATGTATATAGCGCGCCCCGGGCCAATTATACGCAAGAAATGAGATGCACAGCCGAGAGAGTGAGGGAGAGAGGGAGAGAGACAAGATCGACGCCGGGGTGCGAGCAGGGTGTGTCTTTATGGGCCTCCGCTCTCTCTCTCTCTCTCTCTCTCTCTCTCTCTCTCTCTCTCTCTCTCTCTCTCTCTCTCGCGCCCGTATATATATCGGCGCGCTGGATCGATTATCTTTACGCCGGTATTTTTCATTATTTTTACCCGGCGATCGCTCGCCTTTTACGACGAGAGCGCGTGAAGAAGCACCGCCGTATATTATTGCGAAATGTCCGTGATGGACGTCGTCGACGAGGCGGTAGCTCGTGTCGTGCACCGCGAGAACAGACACGCGTGTGTGAGGCTTTATCGCATATTCAAATTGATTCTTTTATCTTTCGCGCCGATCGAATTGTCGAAACTTTAATGACGGGAGAGGGGCGAGAAGAGGAGGTGAGCCGAAGTTTAAAGGCTAAAGTTACCGCGTGAAGCCGAAAACGTGAATTATTATAATACATAATATACATATACGTTGTCCGTTATTTTTGTTTGAATCTGGAAAATGTTTAATCGGAGTTTTATTATAATTGGAGAGAATATGTATAAAGATATATTTATGGGTTGGTTTTATGTCTTTTCGCCGTTAATTTATGTTTAATTACGTTGTAGAAGAAATTTATTATCTTGGAATATCTGTGATAAATCATGTGAATGACCAATTTCCTACAAATATTTATATATTAAAACTCTGAATTAATATAATAGATAAAGTACGATGAATCACAATATTCATTTATTCTATTTCTACAACGTTCTCCTTACTTTAAAAACTATAATATAAATATAATGAAAGAAAACAATAAGATATTATTGTACAAGAAATGATGCGGCTGTTCACTCTACAAGTAAATAATTAAAAACAAGTAATTATATACTAAGATTCATGAAAAAAAAAAAAATATAAAATTTTCATTCAGCTATCTAGATAAATTCATAAAACTTCTGAAAGGCTATATATTAACATTTTTTCCCTATAATACATATTATTACCATGCACTCGGCAACAAAGTATTCTAAATTACCTCGCACTCTTCTAGAAACCATGTTTCCGACGAGCGACGCCATTTTCAGTCTACCTGCCGCAGCCTTTGCATAAAACATCGCAAAATGTGTTAAGAAAGGGACGCAAGGAGACGCAGATAAAGAAAGAGCTAGCGACGCGCGCGCGTGTGTGTGTCTACGTGTGTATGTGTATGTGTGGATCGAGCCCGCTGGCACATAGGCAGGCGCAGATATAAGCCCGAGACACGCACCGACTGATGAGGGGTGGACACGCGAAACCGATTTCTTCCCGGAAACTCTTAGTCTCCCGCGGACGCCGAGTTTCACGCGCGCACTCGCTGTTCCTTCGTTACGTATGTACGCGAACAGTCCGCCGCTAGCTGCTTTCCAACTCGCCTATAGCAGCCTCGCGATAAGCCCGGCCGCGCGATTTATTGGAGGGGAATTTGGATTTTTGAAAGAGAGAGAGAGCGCCAGGAATGCGAAAGTCGCTGTTCTAATTACGTTAATTATTGTAATTCGTTTGGGGGGGAAATTGTTATGAGATTATAGCTATTACGAAGAAAGGTGCGCGTGTGTGCCCGCGCAGAGTGGATTGCTCGATTGCGTATACTGTGTGGAGAATTTCGTTTTGAAAAGAATAAAAACACTAGAGAAAAAGGATAGTTTTTAATTATTAGATTATTAAATTTCTCTTACAAATTTTCGTTTTATCATTTACTTCTAAAATATAAGTTTAGATCGACAGATTCCCACATCAATATAATATAAGTTTTCCTATTGAATTGTGGGTACTAAAAAAACATTTACAATATTATAATTATTTGTTGTATTTATTAGTTTTTGAAAGTAACTTCTGATTTCATGGAATGATGGAAATACTGATTAGGCTTTTTTATGAAAAATTATCCCTTGTAAAATTTGAGCGTTCGAGATAATCTATTTTATCCACGAACGATCTCAAATAATCTAATCCATCTCGAATCTCGAAAGAAGTGAAAAAACTGACGAACTGTGACGCGCATATAGCGTAAATTACGGCTATAGTCTTTATTAAAAAGAAGAATTTTCCTTTTGCACCGAATGAAATTAATTTTAACAGCTAAATCAAGACTATATTTTCCTCTTGAAACCTTTTTATGATTAAAAGCTAAAATAACCCAAAATCACGTTATCTGTAATAAAACATTAATAAAGATAAATTTTCAAAGCACTAATGACCCTATAAAAAGCCCCGAAAAAGACATCGCCCACGTACTAAAACATCTTAATCGTCGTACATACAACATCGGTCAGTGGTAGTTGAGCTCGCGCGAATCTCGCCGATGAATAATACCCGGCCGCAATTTAACTGACTTATATTGTTTTTTATCGCGCCACTCGCTCGCCTTATCTCGCAGGCGTATAAATTCCCGCGCCAGCGCGCCGACGTTTCGGCACACTTCCGGCCGCACGGCGCGCGCACACACACGGCAGATGCGGGGCGCTAAATAACTGGTTGGCCTTTCGAATCTGATTCGAGGGCGTCGAAAGGTTGAGAAATAACAGTCGGCTCCCCGGGCGAACGTATCCCATACGTGTGTGTGCGTGTATGTGTGTACACTTGTGCACCAGCGGATTTATTGGAGTCGATAGAGAGTTTTTGGTGGAAGAGACGAGGTTGACAAGGTGTCGATTTCGAAAATTTTTAATAGTCTATGTTTACTTGATATTGTATTTAAATTGTGGTCTTTTACATGGTGCGCAGAGGAGAAACATTAATCGAGGCAGGTTTCGTATAACATAATTATGATTTATATTATTCTAATTAATCCGCGAATATTAACTTATTATCAGTTTTGTAATGCTAAAAATACGAAATTCACCCAAGTACAGTTTCATCGTTGTGTTATTACCTAACATAATTATACCTAATCTTAATCATATACACTAATACCATTGAAACCAAAATACCAAGTATTAATTATTATTCAAGATTACCTATATGCATGTGTCAAGAAGAAGACGATATTTTATTTATCGTAAAATCATACAGAGAAACTGGTTGGAGAAATGGTATATACTTGATTATCTGTTCGTCAATGACTAACAGAAACATAACACCAAACACGCGTACAAGAATATAACTCGTCCTTAATTAGAAAAACCTCCAAAACTATAATAAAAGCCAAGGATCACCAAACATTTTGATACAGGCGAGAAACGAGTGTCCGATCGATATTCATTATGCTCGAGCGCGATCGGATAGAGGCAATATTTTTCTATCCAATGACAGACCGTATACGCATGTGTTTGAGTGTGTGTGTGTGTCTTCGCTTTCGTTCGACTTCGCCCCTCGCGTCCAAATTGATTGGCTGCTCGATCATTCGTGACGGGGCGAGCCCGCGTTCGCTCAAATACAAATTTCACGGGGTCCAGAGAAATTAAGAAACTATACATATATGTCTACAGACCCACGTGTAGATGCACACAAGATTTTGAGACGAGATCGACATCGAAGAGTGTGTCATGTCTGCGAGGTGGAATTGCGCGGCCCTATTGGAACTCCGATGGAGAGATAAGTTTTATTGTGGTATATCAAAGGGATACGACGATTAGGAAAGTTTGAAATTGAAAACGATATGTGGTAATAATTTGTTAGATACATTGATAAGTTAGAGTTATGTTGCTCAGCTTGCAGTTCTTGAACATTTTTTTCTTTTTTTAAGATATACTTAATACAATGTTAACTTATATACTGGGCACAATACATTACAGAGAAATATGAAAAACGATGGCCAGATGTTGTCAAGCATTTAAAGATCGCTTTTGATTGGTCTGCAAGGCATAGACACGAAGATCCGCTACTTCCACTTAATATTTGTTTGGTATTAGTAATTCAAAGCATTTTAATATTGGCCGCGACTTCTATACAGATGCATATTATAATAAAGATACGCGTATAATCGGTATAGTTAAATATGGATTACTGCAGTCAAAGTTTGATCTACATAATGCGAAATTGATAAAATTTAAACATTTTATATACGCAAAATCGGGAAAAATTACTATTTCAGTAGAGTGTGATTCAGTTTTTATTATGAAATAGTGCATACTATGCTCTACACGGAGAGAAAGAAATTAGTAAAAATTAGCGAACTGCCAGGTAACCCTGAGTCAGACCTGAAAAGCCAAACTTTTTACCAACATTTTTGTCACTTTTTCCTAAAAGTTTTTTTACAAAACGTGTAGGAAAAAAATAGCCAAAAAGATTTGTAAAAAAGTAGTATTATGAGGTCTAACCCCGGGTTACTTGACAGTTTGATAAAACTCACCAAACTTTTAGTAATTTTTACGAATTTCTTTCTCTCTGCACAAAATAGCGAATGTTTACTATTCAGAACCCATGAAGATACGTTTACAGACACCCTCAAAAAGTTAATGGAACATTGTACCCCCGACCAGCCGACACTCGCGCCAGAATTGCGTTAGAAAGCGTTAAACGTCGAAACCATCCGACCTTCAATTTGCGCAAAATCCATATATCCCACGCGCGCGGTTTTCATATAATCTCTGAAATTTTACATGGACATGGTCAGTGGACGCGCATTCAACATCAACGCGGCTGGCATCAGCAGCAACGCATTATCGTCCGACAGAATCCTATCAGGTAGGCGATTAAGCGAAGAACAAACGGCGATTCTCCGCGTGGCCGCATTCATCGGGCCCCGCCGCGGCTACTGCTACTATATATACACGTTGCTGTAACGGACGCGCGCGCGCAGCATCACGTCTCTCTTTTCTTCCGCATCTACCGGACGAGCG
>JAPYZP010000822.1:0-20475 GCA_030522985.1 Torymus sinensis | reverse complement strand
TCTTTATATTTAATTGAAGTTAACTTATATTAACAATATCGACGGAATTCCCAATGAATTATTTCATTAGTAAGAAAATTAATCTGATGGATTAGACAATGTGTGTTTATGCTAAAGCTCGATAAGTACTTTGTTTGAATTGTAAATTCGGTATTGCGCGAAGGGATGCAAGAAATCTAATTATTCTGGACTATGACCACTCTTGTGACGCACAACCGTTGGAATTATCAATTGTTACTGCACCTGTTATAATATATATGTTCGCCTGTTCGCCGACTCAAAATAATTATATAATAATTTTATCTTAAACAACTTTCTCAAACGTTTCTTAAATAATAACAGAAATGTCGTTGCATTAAAGAACATACTTAAATTTTCATATGTGAACTAGAGTTATGTTAATCAATTTTAAAAATTTTTTCATTTATTTATTTATACGACGATAGAGATAACGACTTCAGAATAAAAATGTCTTTATTAGACTGTTACCTTTTAAAATCATGTTTAAAATATCTCCTAGAACTATCCGCAAAATATCGCGCTCGATAAATTCACTTCCACTCCATTCCGACCCTCTAATTTCCCCCCTTCGATCGATCTCCCACACAGTGAGCGCACGGCCGCAGCGCATCAACAGGAATTCCAGCACCAACCTTCATTCCGATCGTCTTCCTCTCTCTCTCCCCACGGCCTGTTCCATAATCAAAACACTACCCGGAATACCGGAACACATCCACATCCACACATACACGCATACGTCAGGTGACGCATTTATAACGTATGGCCCCGGTCGTCCTTTTGTCGAGCCACATAATTCACGCGAGTAGAGAGAGAGAGAGAGAGCCACGTTGCAGAAACGGAAAATCGCGCGAATTCGCGATTTCTGGCATAGCTCAACTCTGGGATATAATTTATGGCGCGGCTTAAATCACGCGCGAAACGAGCCTCGCGTGCAATTAATCCGCGGGCGTTGACGGATTTTTTTTTTGTTTCGAGTGAGAGAGATATGATGGGCACGTGTGACAGGCTCGCGAGGAGAGTTGATTCGCGCTGATGGGCGACCGTCGTGATGCGCGCGTCTCTCTTTTTTCTCAATTTAAGACCGGCGAGGTAGGAATTTATAACGGTTCGGGGGGCGGCGGCGCGGGCACGCGTGGGTGTTTTGTCTTTATTTCGGGCGACGCTCTTTCGGGCTTGGGGTTTATGATTTATTAAGATAATTATGCGCTTCCGAGAAGAGAGGGCCTTTGTTGTATATGTGGCTAATATATAGGTTCCGGGAAAACATCTTTTATCATTTTTAAATGGAAGTATACATGCGTAATTCCTTTACTCGGTAAAATCAAAGTAGATTTTCTCTCGGTTCCCGGTAACTCTTCAATTTTAAATCGATAAATCAGCTGGGGACAGCCACGAATCAACATATCGTAGGAACAACGGTTCGAAACGTGTATACACTACTCGCGAATTTGCAAGCAAACGTAATCGATCAGAAAAAGAAGGAAGGAATAGGGGGAAGCTCAAAAGGCGGCGGCCGAAAAGACAACGAAAGGCTTTCACCCTGTCAGGATGCGAGAGAGAGAAAATAGAAGCGCCAGTCGTCAGGCGGAACGCGCGCTCGCGGGCTAGCGTCGGCAAAAATAGAATCCTGATTGTGCGAGCGGCGAATCGATTTTCCCGAGGCGGACCGTCGCGAATACACGTGCTTTTCGGCCGTTAATTGACTTTTGTGCAAACACAATTGATCGCTGTAATGAGGCCCCTTTTTTTGTTTAGAGGAACAGCGAAATTGCAGGTTTGTGAATGGCGAGAGAAACGCGGGTAAAGATATTTTGATACGATTGTGGTAGTATTTTTATTTTAATGCTGGAGTTTAGAATAACTCGTTTGAATATTTGAGTATGTTGTGAGGAAAGTGATCGCTATACACACTTTCGAATTTTTGAAGTACGAAACTGTTATTTTAATGATTTATTTGACAATATTATAACATTATGAATATTAGGAAACTGACAAATTTTATTTAAAATATAGGAAATTGAAATGACAATAATGTTTATACTAGCACAACGTAAAAGTCTGCATGCAATGTCAACGTCGTGTTAAATAATAGGTCTTAGAATTCTCCTCTCTTAAAAAAACGATGGACGGATGTTGTGAAGCATTTTAAGATTGGTTTTGATTGGTCTGTAAGGAATAGGCGCAAAAATTCGCTCTTACTTCCGATACATTAGAATTTTTTAAATTGAATTTTTACTCTCAACTATTTTAAAACTAAATAATCAAATGAAATTAGAATAAAAAGATTAATTTGTACATGCTTTGAAAAATTATCTGATTTTCCTATCATTTAATATAATTAAAATGAAATAATAATGAAAAATCATATATTAATAATCTCAAAAACAAAATTGTACGTGCGACGCGTGTTTGGATTTTGCTAGTAAAATAAAATGATTGAAAAATTTTGTCGAAAAATTTCATGTTTAACACTCTTTTTAGAGTAGTAAATAAAGTTTGTTTCAAAAAGCTCTGGAAAATCCGCCATTCCGAAAAAACATTGGAGAATTTCCCGTTTGATGGTCATGTATTATATCATATGCAACTTATAATAAAACCAAGGTCTTTCACGAACAACATACCAAGACATTGATGATAAAAAATAAAAATTTCTTATCGTTTTGAAATGAAAGATGTTATAATAAAATAATCTAATTAACGCCTCATTAACGGTCAAATTCTTACAATAAGTGAAATATAATAAAATCACAGCTCAATTCAAGACCGCGATAAAGAACAGCAGCACCTTAAAAATATTGAAGGAATTCCAGTCATTTAATCCGAGCTTTTAATCGCCACAACAACAGCCGCACGTTTATATACGCAACAAATCGGCCGTCCCAACCCGCCGAAACATTATACAAATTGGCGGCGCTACAACCATTACCCCGACCATCGTCATCATCAGTGGAGGCGCTCACCTTTCTTCCGACTTCCGTCGTCCTCTGCACGTGTACGAGTCATCGCTCGGACTTTGCGGGGAGGGTCGATCATCGGCCTCGGAAGCTCGCGTCCTTCGCCGGCCGCCGATCGCCGGACGATAATTTTCTAAATTAAGCTTATACCGCCGTCGCCGCCGCCACCGCCGCCGCCGCTGACCCTGACACGACGCTTTTTCCTGGTACCGTATATATAGGTATATATATATGCGTGACTCCTTAACTGTAAAACTTTTCTCGTCGGCAGCGAGGGAAAAAGTCTGCCTTGTCATCGTCCGGTAATTTTTTCGTGTTTATGGTGGGCAAGCGAGGGAATCGTTTCTTCCTTTTTTTTAAGGGAGCGTGGAGATGTATAGGCTTGGATCGAGGGAGTTCGTTTCTTACAAGGCTCTATTTTCGGATGACGGGTGCGTAAGGGATGAAGTTTCTTAGCTAGGTTTTAAAGCATACACGCGTGGACTTAACAGGGCGATACGGGGTTGAGGAAAATAGTTGTGGCCATTTAGGCGATGGATTTTTTAGT
The DNA here is from genome assembly GCA_030522985.1 of Torymus sinensis. Classification (NCBI taxonomy): domain Eukaryota; kingdom Metazoa; phylum Arthropoda; class Insecta; order Hymenoptera; family Torymidae; genus Torymus; species Torymus sinensis. The sequence continues at coordinate 16,953 of JAPYZP010000822.1, read as the reverse complement.
TTTAGTATCGATGCAGGTATACGCGTATTTGTAATAGTGATGAATTTACGACGAGATTTTTTTTTATTGGAAGCTGTTTTGTTGATGGCAAATGTGGTATATCATTACAAAAGGGTTGTTGTTCGGCAGTAGCATAAAAATGACAGGTTATTTTTTGAATATTTCGACAGATTTAATAGAAATTCAATATTATAAGTGTAGTATATGTTAAAATTCAAGAATACAAAAGTATCCTTTGCAAAATTGTCCTTTGCTAACAATATTTTTTCCAGGTTTTAATTAATTTTTCATTTCAGATTCTACGGGGGTGATTATAAACAAGGGCAATCTGACTGCCATTAATATTAATTAATTTAATTTAGAAGACTGTAAGACCGATGGAAAAATTCTTATCAGTGAATACAAAACTATTAAAAAAAAAATTAGGCTTATGTAACTGAAATGCAATTCGACGCAATCCTGTATCCGATGACAGTAGTAATAGACGAAGTGTCGTCAGACACCAACATTCAATCAACTTTCACGTGACACTTTTCCCCCATTCTTCGAAAATATTTTGAATAAACCACCGAAAATCATCGCAAATATACCCTCCATCCTAAACATACATACCGCCTCACAACTCGGGCAGACCGATATCACCTCGAAAGCGCTCTCACTGTGATCGAAGAACCCATACGACAATGCTCGCGACCTCCTTTTCGACTCTGTGCCATCTTAACCATCTCCTTTCATCTACCTCCTTAGCACACACACACACACACACATACCCGCACACCTATACGAAAAAAGTTTGCCGCGTTCCTTAAGCTCGAGCCTCTTTCTCAAGGGTCCCGTGCGTGCCCGCGAATATCCTGCCCTTGGCAGGCCGAATGTTTGTCCCCGTCGCGCGCGTCATGAATATTTAGCTCTTATATACCGCGCGACGCGCCGACGATATATTTACTTTCGCGCGCATAGGACATTTTAATGAGAGAGAGAGAAGGAGAGGTTCGAGAGCCGTAGCGGGCCCAGGGACTTTTGCCCGCGGCGCGGGAAATTTGAATTGCAGATGCGCCCGCGGCGAGGTAGGTTAAGAGGATGGCGGTCAAGATGTAGCGAGCAGCAGCATCGTTCTGATTTTTCCTCTCCCGCGGTATCTGATAAATTGGCCACGTCGCGTCGTGAGGGGATGAAAGAGACTTTTATCGGAGCTTGCTGCGTTTTATCGATGTAATGAGCTGATTGATTCAATTTTATAGTATTTTGTAAATACTTAGCCGTCTTATCGAATGTAAAGGATGTAGACTGTCAATAATTGGATCGCTAAGATGTTTCTCAAATGTTTATGAGAATAATTAAAAAAAAAAAATTGCTTATAAAGTTAATATATATTATTTTTGTATAAAAGAAGTATGTATAGAATTTTCAAAAATGACGGAAGTAATACATCCAAATAGAACAGCACACAATAGGTCAGCGCTTGCTACCGTGATATAACGAGAGATAAGAGGTTAAAAGCTAATTAGCAGGGCAGATGTAGACGCAACTTTCTCGGAGATATATACTCCCTAAAAGTTCGCGCGATGCAATTATAAATTTAGCTGTTAGTTGACGTTTTTACAATTTTGCAAAACTTTGAAGTACAACACAATTCCGAGCTCTGTTTATCTCGCGCTAAAATAGAGTATACGACGCCCTACTGAGAGATAATAAATTTATAATCCGTGATATCACATTTCCTCCTTTGCAAGTTATAGTCTCTTATAACTCAAATATCTTTCTATAAATAATACCACCAACGGATCGCAGATAGAGAACTTCCTATTCGCGTTACACTATACCCCACTGAATGCCTTCAATTACACAACCAAATCGCTGTAAACATTATTCAGTCGAATTCCTACCTCACCTCAACATACACCGCCTCCTACGAAATTCCAATTCACCCTTAACAACCCCGCAACCGTCATTCATTGCCCGTTCCAAAAATATCCCTCTAATTTTCGCGCACCCCAACACACCCAGCCCCAGTCCCAAAAAAGAAAGATAAACCACCGTCGTGTCAACGCACTCGAATAAAACACGAGGGGGCATCTCCATATAAACCAGCCGAAAATCAATCGATCAGCCTGTAAAAAGACACATCCCCAGCTATCCCCCAACGACTCTCTCACCCGTAAACCAGCCCCGCAATCTCGTCAATAACGAGGTGCGCGCAGGCAGCAGCGGCAGCAACTACTACCGTTACTAGCCCGCGGGGCCGGCGAGTAGTCGTCGATCCTCGGATATTGACTCGCGAGAGAGTTATCGCGGCCGCCGGCGCCCCAGCTAAATCACACTCTCTCTCTCTCTCTCTCTCTCTCCCTCTCTGTGCGTGCCGCGCCGCGGTGAATCAGCACCCGCGCGCGAGTAGCAGCGGATAGGCTGTTATACTATGCCTGCGCTGCCGCCGGCGACGGGGCGGCCTTTACTTGTGGGGAGGGCTGCAGGGTCGCGTGCGCGCGCGAATTCCGCGAGGAGCTGGACGCGCCGGTGGGGGGGTTTAATTAAGCGGTGAATGTGGGGAATTCCGACGTGATTTTTGGAGGGAGGGAGGGGGGTGAAGGTTTTTGTGGGTGGTGTAGCAGTGTTGTGAAGGAATTTCTACTCGCGTCGATAATGAGATTCGAAAGATAGGTATAACATTCGCGGTTATATATGCGACGAGGAATGTTTTAAGGTGTAGGAGAAAACAATGATGTATATTTACCATTCAAAGCAGCCATATTTTAATTTTGCAAACAGACATTATGTAAGCTTGCTGCGAGTAAATCATACTCGGAAATTATCTTGATGCGGTAGATAAAGGCATCGGAATTTACAATGCAAAAAATACACGCGACGATAAATTCCACGTTTAAGCAGTGGATGGTTGTAGGAAACGCTCGCAGGTATATATAGGGGTGGACGTGGATGTATTTATTTCGCGAGTGGCGACTGCAGCATAAAGTAAATTAGCTTACCTTCGAGAGCAGGAATTGCCTTGGATTGGACTCGCAGTAAAACATGTCATTTGTTTGTACCGTGTTCAACAGCGCAATTTTCAACGCTGACATCGTGTTAACACGCGAGAGAAATCAGCTTGAAGTGAGAAGCGTTTAGTATACATTGTTCGTTTTCTAATCGTCGTTTTCTTCGTTGTAATGATACTTGTTTGCAACCGGCGATGTTTAGGAAAACAATATATTAACTTCCATACTTTGTAGATAACAATGTAGCTAGACACTTAGCATGATATAATTTATATTATTGAGGCATTATGTTGCTGATATATAGTGCTACTTTAAATATGCAATATAGTTGTCATTTGTTGCCAATTATTTCGACTTTTACGTGGGACCAATAAATCTTTTTTCAGTATAATAGGCATTTGACCAGGCACACATTACTTGAAATATTACAAAAATCAACGAATCAATTTCCAGCTATATTATTGTTCTACTCTACCACGTCCGGCACTTATTAATCACACGATCACCACTATATCATGCTACCTAAAATCCAAAAAAATTAATTAACCTCATAAATTCAAAAATTTGGACCCACCTATACACTCTTCCATCCAATAAATCACATCCTAACACAAAAACTTCTCCTTCCCCCCGTTCACTTCACTCTCGCCCATCCTCTCAACCCCACAATTATAAATTTCCATTTTCACCTCGGCACCCTGCACCCCACTTCGGCCCTCTCGATCCTCGGCCATCGTCGTAAGTCGTTCGGCCGCCGGCGAATAAAGTAGCCAGTCCCCGAGATAAATCCACTCGCGAAATAATGTGTCGCCCCGCTGCGGCGCGCCGAAAGCTCTATTCGTCCCTACTCTCCTCGCGCGGTTTATCAACGCTGAGCGAGAAGCAACGTGTAGGTATACGTATAGGAGAGGGGAAAAATGCACTAAGTGCCACAGCTCGTAAATTCGCGGCTTCTTCTCTTCGCTGCGGATTTTATGGGCTTGAGAAGTATGTAAATTGAGGGTTGAGTGGGGGGATGGTGCGTTTGGTTAATAAGGAAAAATATTGTATAGTGCTAATCTAATTTCGATTTACGTGCAGTTTTCGATACTGTTGTTTATTTTTGTATTATGGCGAAGTGTTTTTCGGAAAAACTGTGCAGGGGTTGGATAAAGCGATTAGTGAAGTATTTTTTTTTCATAATATTTGTTTTATCAAACCTTCAATAACTGTTTTTTATTGTTTATTTTTTATGTTTGCTTGTTTTTTTTTTAACCTTTTCAATTTTCGTGTTTGAAATCGTTTATAAGGTCCTTTTTATGCAGTTTTTGTTTAAAAATTGCAGTTTTAATGACTGAGCACAGCCTAAAAAATGTATTTACCACCAAAACTTCGGAAAGCTACATTTGAATTAAAATAACATATATCTAACTAAACTAAGTACTTTGTGCAAACTAAATATATTTAACAACTAAAAGAGATGATAATAGATGCCCCATGCCCGAAATTCCCGGCTATTTATCGCCACCGCGAGCGCGCGCGGCTTAAATTGCGACAAGTTCCACGACTTCTGCGGTTTAAAATGAAAAATTCCTATGAAGTTACGCTTTCGCGTGCGGCGATATTTCAGCGGTTTGCGGGATTGCAACGCTATATGCGCGCGCGGCCAGAGCATTTCACAGGGGTGGGGGGTGATCGCGTGCGCGCTCAGCTATTTCCGAAAAAAAAAAGAAACAATACGCGCGCACTGCGATATTGCGATGCGGCTCATTTAGCTGAAAGTATACAGGTGGTATGCGTCCTCCGCATTTTGATCGACTTTTTAAAATCGGTCATTATACTTATTTACGATTTTCGCGATTCAGAATTTTTTCATATTTTTATGGTTGACATATATATATATATATATATATATACGCGTGTGAGTGCTTTGAGCTATATACTTGGCAATGAGGTTTTATGAAATTTTATATAGTCAAAGGATGCTTCGTTTATCGTCGGCTTTTTTACTGCTGCAGTGGAGGGAGGTAAAATAAAAACTTCAATAAATCGGAATACCATAAGCTCTTTTCGATAAAAAAGTGGCTTAAACGAACGATTCGTAGAAGATTTCATAGAAAGTAAACAAACTCGGATTTTCTATCAAAAAGAGAAAATATAATTTGTTAACTTAAATAAAACGAAACAAAGCTAAAATCACAGTGACCAAAATAGCCCCACGGATGAGAGAAAGAGGGAGAGAGAGAGATCAAACAGCACCTCAGCGTCGTCACACTCGTTTACCCGCACAGCAGCCCAAGCGAGCCGTGCGTTGATGCACGACCGCCGGCGCAATTTGTAAGACTACATATAGGCACTCTCGCCGTCTGGTCCTTCGTCGCCGCACACACGTGCGCACGTGCCCGGAATGGGGCTACACTCTCCCCGGCTGCTTTTTTCCTCGCGCGCGGTCCAATAAACCTGCGGCGACCGTTTTCTCGCCGCTTCCCTTTTTTGTATACACGCTCGCCGCGCCCGTTGTTATTACGGATGATGGATGATGATGGTTACGAGAGGAGGCTTTGTTTTGGTTGAGAGTGCGAGATTAGAGCAGTGGCTGATCCCGCGGAGAGGAAGAAATTGATGGGATTAGAGCGCCGGGGCCAATTACAAAATAGTGTGTGTTGTAGCGGGCGCGTGGTGAGCATTTGTTTCGGGATGTTATTGTCGAGATAAATTCGAGGAGATATGTTTACACGCGGTGAGTCTGTATGAAAATGTATGAAAATTGCGGGTGGGGAGGGAGATGCGCCGCGCGGCTGGGTGTGCTTACCAGAATGTTAACGAGTGCGGTAAGTAGAAAAGGTCGAGTGTGGCGAGACGTGTACTTAGTTCAGGTTTAGTAGCGAGTTTTTTTACAGCTTTATAGTAAAATTCGAAAATTTTGATTGCACTCTTTTGGTCTATATGTTATTGTCAAGATATATTTTTCATTTAGTTTCAAATCTTTCTTTTCTTTTATTTGTTCTTGTTAAAGCTGTAGTATTGACAGGGAGTGGGAAAATAAAAATAATATTGTTTCGTTCATTGTAATTTTGAAATAATATAGATACTATCACTTTCAAAAATTTAATTTAAATATACATTTTCCAATTGTTTAAATAAAGTGTAATGGGATATTTTAGCATTTTTTTTCAAAAACTAGAAGTGTAACAAAATAAATGCGGCCCTTTAACTTTTAATTTAAAGTTTACAAAGAGGAATATACCGTACTCTTCGGCCATCCTAAATGACGTTCTAGTTAAACATCTGTGTTTTATTAAAACTGCTCCAAGGCCTCAATATAACCCTTTTTCTCCTTTGCACATTCTTCATCCCTTCTTATTTTAAAAAGATTAAACGAAGATCTAACAAACATATAGAAAATCTATTGAAGATAAAGATAAATAAAAATGATTGCAACAATCAATGAAGAAAAGCTGCATAATCGTCCTCGACATTCTTCATCGTATAGTACATAACTCTCAACACCTCTCGGGAAAAATTGGCCATTAAATTCCGGCCGGCTCGCTCTCCCCCACGGTCGATTGCAGACGAGAGTATTATATATAGAGCCGAGCGACAATTCTTCTGCTGGCCCTCTCGAACGATAACACACGCGCGCCAGGATATGTTTGGACAGCCGCGTGGGGAGTAGTAGGAGTAGTAGTAGTAGGGAAAAACGGCCTACTCTCCACCCCCAGCCCGCCGAAAAAGAAAGAACTCGATATTTCCGGGTCGCGTGGCAAAAGTCGGGCGACCTTCCAAGTCCCTCCCGCGTGCGCGCGCGTCACGGCCGATTTTGTCGCGAAATTGCCGATATCCGGTTATTTATGCCGGACTCGATGCTTTTTACTTTCCTCATGCAGGTGCGCGGGCCTGTGATGCAAGAGCCTTGAGAGAGCGAATCGATAGTCAAAATTCATACGTCGAGAGGGGGATCGCCGACGAGAGTGTTTTTAAGGAGGTAAGGAAAGAAAAAGAGGTTAATTGGAATCACTATCGACGAGGACGGCCCGAGACGAAGGTTCTATTTCGCGTTAGAATAGGAGTGCGCGAGAGCCATCGATGAGGAACTTGGAATGCCAAGTGAATTATGACGAGGGGACGTGTGGGAAGTGAGCTTTTAACGAGTGGACTCTGCGCGACTGGCTCGTAATCAGCGCTTAAATGTCTTTTTGATTAAATTCGTTTGACGAAAGTCTAAATGAGAAATATTACTAGTTGGATTTGTATATACAAAATACGTTTCAATTATAAATTCGGTATTTTATTAAAATATTAATTTTGTATGAATAGGACTTGTAACTTTTGCAACAACTTTATAATTTGTACGTAACGCATATTTCGTAATTAAAATTTATGTAATTACAAGAGAAAAGATAGATAATTTTAAAGTCGTACTATTTTGCACATTTTATCGGAACCGCTATTCCCAAGCGTAATAATTTTTTATTGCACGTACGTACTTACAAGGTCCTTAAATATAGCAAAATGAAGTCGATAATTTTATTTTTATAGAATGTACGAATTCCCGATTTAGTGGAGCGTAATGTCTATGAATAAAGTACTAAAAATGATCTAGAAAAAGAAGTGTAAAAAGAAATTTTTATTTTTATTTTATTAGAATTTGGAAGCGTGCCACTTAGAAAAAAAATGAACAGCAATTTATTTAATTATATTTACGTCGAATTCCAACAGGAGGATTTCTCGTAGAAAGAATCACTGATTAAAATTGTCGGGGCGAATAGAAAAGAATAAAAAAGTAACGAAAAATTGAACTTCCAATAAAAAGGAAATTTGCATTCGGTATTGGTAACTAATTTACATTCCGAATATTTCAAGAAATTCCAGTTGAGCTTTCACAATAAATCTTTATTGACATTTCAAGTACAATAGTAAAATTTTTGTTTAAATATATACACAACCAACAAAGTTCTAAACACACTGCAATAAAATCCATGTTTAATCACACACACACGTGCGCTAACAAACATCCGCCGAGAATTCCGTCAGGATACCTTCGGCACACTTGATTATCTCCAATCACACACGGCTCGTCCCTCTCGAAGAATCCAAGCTACACTCGCCTCGAAATCGACTCGGCGCACGCACGCGGCTCTGATTTCCACCGACTTTATTCTTCCCAACAAAGACCGCCACTGCAATTCCGATTCTTTTTTATTCTCCTCGTCCCCCCGCATCTCTCGTTTATCGATTTCGCGTGCGGGCACACGCGGCTTCTTAAACTACTCACGTTCGCAATAGTCCGAATGCCGCCGCAGCTGATTTATATCGTACCGGGCGCGCAACGCTGCAAATTGCCCCCTAGCAATGGGAAGGGGTAAAGAGCGTTTATTTTTGCGGGGCGCACCCTTTTTAACGGCGGATTTAATTCGACGCTGGCCAACCGGAAGTGCGCCGAGGTTTCGTGGATTTAGGGGTGACTCGTGAGAGGAGATTTTGGTTTTCACGATTGAGAGGCGCGCTTCAAACTGTTTGAAGTATTGTTGAAATAGAGTAACGACGGAAAATATAACGTTTACGAAGTTGAAGAAGTAGTTTCGTGATTTAATCGTGCATTCAAAAAGTAAAAGAAGCTAGTTTTTATGTGACTTGGTTTTTATCACACATTTTTCGCGTCCTTGAAGAGAAAGCTTTAAAGCAGAGAACAACATTCTGTATAGACAAAAATGCTTTAGAACTATTTAAAATTTTAAAATCAATATGCATATGCGCGTATACAGTTCATATCTCAAGATCGTTTTGATCGATCTTAAACGGAACAAGATTATTGCGTTTTTAAACCGAAATACCTATCATTTTTCGAAGTTGTAAGAAGAACTACTATTCATATTCGAAGAATGTCTTGTTAGTTAATGTTATGTCCTGTTAATGTCTTGTTTAAAAACAGTTTAAATATGATAGTGTTTACAACATAATGTTTTAAACCTTCTAATACCAAATGTATATGGTTTGAATTAAATTAAATTCAAAATCGCTTATTTTACTTTATAAACTTCAAAAATGAAAACTACAAATGAAATTAAGTATCCTACAATCAAAATGATAATACCAGGTAGTAGGCAGCCATTACTAATAAAGCTGATATTTGCTTGAATACGTGATTTACTATATATTGTTACATTATTCCACATTTCCAAGATTCCTGATTCCATTATGCTTTGTATTTTATTGTCGAATTTCTCGACAAACGGTGATCCTTTTTCAAAAATAAATGTACCATAGTCGTACTGTATTAGAGGATAAGATACTTTTATGATTGGCATTCCATCATTAGCTTTAAAGTTATTGATAAAGTATTCTACATAATTGAGTGGCGCAATGCACATGCGATCTCTTAATTTGAGCATCTTCATAATACAATCTCTACCTGCAGTAATCCTTTCAACATTCTGAAAAACCGTTTCTGATCTTCCAATGATATCTTTATTTCCATATATTGGCAATGATGGTTTATTTAATTCATGTAAAGCATCAAATGTTACTTCAGTTCTTCGTATTACGCTATTATCAGTTAATATCGCAACAGTATCAGCGGAATATGCTATAGATATTAGAGCTATACCCAGATAAATAAACCTTTCCTTACTCATTTTCGGTTTTTTAGGTATAGTAATAGTTATTAATAATGCAAAGATATTCATACTTGTCCAGTTTCTTGGATGGAATCTTAGTAATTTTGTTGCAAATAAGATAGTAGATATAATTACAATTGAAAAACTCAAATGTAGAAAAATAGGTTTGAAATTATCTAAATTGTAAACACGTAGAATTGGTACGATTAAGCTAATGTATTCGGGATAAAAGGGTCTACCAAATACTAAACCTTTATTATAAATTTCATATCTTGTCAGGAGTTGCACAAATGTTATATTGAATTCTTCATTGTGTAATTGTTTGATCAAATTCTTTATACGGTTAGTGTTGAAATTATCTACTAGATTTATAGTGTAATTCAAATTTTTGGACAATGTTTGTACAAAGTTACACTCCACTCCGTAACACATTACTTTTTTATTCGATTTTGTATCCATAGTCGTGTACGGTGCCTTATTATACGGAAGAAAATTAAGGACGAATCCATTCATATCTTGTAGTTTATCAGGAAAGAGAGTTTGTTTTGCACTTATATCATTTTTATTAAATATTTTTGTAAATGGGTTATACTCTAATATAACTTCATTTCTATTATTCGCTATTATTATAATAAAATCCAAAAATTTTAATGACCAAGTGAACTTTAATAATTCTTGTAATTCAATTTCAGAGAAACTAAATGAATTATTGTCACTGTAGAAAATTGTTAAACACTTTGGTCTGATGTATAGCGGTGCACATTTGACAATAAATTCCAGAATACTTTTTAAATTCTGGATGTAGAATTCATTTTGATACTGAATAATAACATATACTGTTACTGATCGCGAGTTTTGGAAAATGGGAAAATTTACAGATCGATTATTATGAAAGTTGTTGAGATTTTCTATATCAATTGAAATCATCGGAAAATATTCTGTTACTTTTCTATAAACAAAATTTGTTTCAGCATGATTGTTACTACTTTTTGTACTCGCAAATATTGTTACATAAGAAATTTTTTCTTTGAAGAATATTTTCTGCATAATTCTATCCAACCAATTTTGATTTGTAGTGACTACAAATTTAATGACATAACCAATAAAAATTAAACATAGAAAAGTAATACATCTCATTGTTTATTTTGAAGGTATAGTTATTTATTTATGTAAAGCATTTTGAATTTTCTGCACTAACGAAATATGTTAACTGAACAATGATTTCTGTACTGACTCTTAATCGTTTGACTGACTGATTGACTGACTGTTTTTGTACTGTTTAACTATACATTAAATTATTGAAAGGTCAAGTATTTTCCAGAATTTATTTTCTAAATTAGACCATTTACGTTAAAGCGGTTGGACACCTTTAAAATGACGGAAAATCGATTTTTTACTTATTTCAATACAAAAACCCTTGTAGAATATGTCCCAATTTGTTTTGAAGCGTTCTCCATATTTTTTTTTCATTTTTTTCCCCCTAAAAATATAATCAAAACGCCAATAGTCTTTTTTTTTTGCTCAAATTGCGGTCTTCTCCCTCGTATACGTACGCTGAGAGAAGTGTTGTAGGCAAATTTATTATAAACGTAAGAAAATTTACTATATTTTGTAGCAGCGGTGTGAGACGTATTTTAAATGTATTAATTTTTGCTATCCAAGATAGTAATTTTTCTGACCGAGCTCAATTTAAAAAAAAAACTAGCGTTAATATGCGTTCTACGCGCGCTACCATTCTTTTTTGCACTCCTATCGAGACTTCGGGAAGGATTCGATTATTCGAGAATTCGAAACAGGGGGAAAACAAGGGGAAAACAGATTATCTCGAATTCTCAAATTTTATAAGGGATTTAATTTACATTTTCATTCTCACAGGCTTCGGTAGTGGCCCTCCGTGGCAAGTAAACAAAGGGTACGAGGGTAGCTACCCCTGCCTATATAGTTTGATTTTAAGTTCCTTAACCTGACCTACGTCGGAAAAAAGGTATTTGTGCACATATATCTTGCAAGTTCCGCATATGAATAAAGAGAGGTTGTTAAGAGATTTATTTTAGGCCAAGATTTATTACAAATGATTATTTCGTTTACGAGATAACGTATTTTGAAATTTAATTTTTCATTTATGCAACAAAAAGTGATAGTGTTTTTTTATCCCTACTTATCATTACGCTATATTACTATCTATGTATTGACTGTAATCAGTTAATATTTATGTGTATCTATGTATATCTGTTTATTCACGTACGAAGAAATTACAATTCTGATATAATGTTTTTTACTTTCTTTGTTTTTAATGTACTTTTTGTATAAAGCTCTTACAATTAAGTATTTAAGCCTGTCTGGCTCTCGCTCTCGTTAGCTACTGACTCAACAAACATGGTCATCAAGACGAAACGAGACGGACGGGGAAAAAAGAAATGAAAAAAGAAAGAATGTAAACTATTATAATTAAAAAGCTGCAATTTCGAGCGCCGCTGCCCCGTGCTCTCTCCCTAGCTGAATATTTAATTCTGCGCCCCGAGTAGATCCTCTACGATCACTGTAACGCGACCAACGTAGCGACTCCAATTGAGCCACTACTAAAAATGTCTGAAATTGTTTAAATAACAAAAAGGGGACTAAATATAATTTCCTCTTTTGTTCCAGAACATCCTCACCCCCGTACAAAACTTAGGAGTATTGTACTTCTAAAAATTTAGTTAATTTTCTCGTAGGTCTTACCAGTGTTCCCTGCGTTGTTTGTATTCCCGCTACAAACATTACAACCTTATTATCTCCGATAACACCCTTCCTCCAATGATTATGTTCTAATTTATTCTCCAATATGACCACCACATTTCCTTCAGATAACGGAGTATCTTCATTTACCCATTTTTTACGTGTAATCATTGTTGCAAGATATCCACTTATCCATCTACGCCAAAAACAATCTGCATAAAATTGTGCTATTCACCAATGTTTGGGGTTAAAGCTTCTTGATCTCGTGGATCTAAAGAAACATGTGTAAGAGGACGGGAATTAATACAATGTTCAATTTCTATTAATGTAGTTAATAAAGTTTCCTCTCGTGTGGTCTGCTCTTTTAACACAATTGTAAGCGCTGTTTTTACAGAACGAAAGCAACACTCCCACGCGCCTCCCATGTGAGATGCAGTTCGTGGATTAAATTTCACTTTATGCTACAAATTGTTGAAAAATTTTTTATCTTTGCGTAATCAAGCTCCTTTAGAGTTTCTTTTAATTCTTTGCTCATGCCTCGAAAGTTTGTCCCATTATCACAATATATCGCTGTTGGACACTTAGCTATAGCCCTTTTCTCTCCGAGTAGAAATGATTTTACGGCGAAAGTCACAGTTCGTACCAGCGTGCCTACTCAACCTATATAGGCCCGAGGAGAATATACTAATAAACAAGCCATAACCAATCCATCCCATACAACTATACTACGCTCCTCAATAATAAACCTCCTTCGTCGCAAACTCGCAAGGGCAAACCTTCGGACGAGTGGCGTTGCCAAGAAATCGTCTTTCCCCCGACGCCACATTCGTTAGCAATTGCCTTTTTTCAAGGAATCAATTCTCGAAATTGCCTAGCGATGCCGTCTCCTCTAACCCCCTCCCCCCCCCCCTTCCGCCCCGCTTCCTTCTGCGCTTATCGACTCTCGTCGACCTCTCTTCTCTTTTTCTTGAGAATGCAGATATTCCACGGGCGCCGCTCGTGTATGTGTTTCTTTCTCGCGCCGCCGCTGCCGTCGTCGTCCCTCTTGACATTCTTTTCTACACGTGCCCGTGCATACGGCTGTTTTTCTTGAAGATTTTGACAAATCTTTTTTCCGCCGTACGTAAGTACATTTTTATCAAGATTGTTCGAAATTTTTGCAAGAAAGACTCGTTTATATTGTTACTACTCACATTAAAATGTTATAGTTATTTGTAAATAATGATTTGTAAAAGAAAAAAAATTTGTAATAGAGGTCAATTAATTTTTCACAACGCCTTTTTAATTACGTGTCTTCTAAAACATAAATAAATCATACTTTTCAATCCGAATTTATATATCAACTGTGAGTACCGATGACATAAAGTTAGTGCAATTCAATCTTCTGCATTAACAGTCGCACTGTACCTATCGGTAAAGTCCTTTGATAGGGTTGTGTGCCGAAGCCGCAGCTTCAAATATTCAAATAAGCAATCGGGATACCCGATAGGAGTCAGGCGTTACTGGGATGAACTTACCTCGGTAAACTTAATCATCCAGAAACGCGACAGATACTTGCGTCCAGCCAGGTCGTAATATCTCAACTATGCTCAACAACTTGCGCGATTAATTTACGAACTTTGTATACTTCTCCTGAGTGCGAAAAAATAATTATTCTTTCTGAAACCGGAAGCTTTGCTCTTGGCCAAAAAGATAGTAACGGCAAGGGATCAATTTATTGTGATAAAAATAAATGATGTCGCTGGTTTGATAATTGTGAAGATTATCACTATCTAATCGAGGTGGCAATGATATACATATTATGAAAAATACCAAGCGAATGTCAGAACTTCTTTTACAACTAAGTGTTTGATGTTCAATCAAAATGCCTGCAAACACATATCATATACAGAGCTTTAACAATAATTTAAATAAAAAAATCAATGAAGGTTTCAAAGATGTACATAAAGAATAAATTTTTTGGTCGGACTGAAAAAAATACTGCACATCCAAATGCAACAAATCACGGTAAATAATTTTAGTGTGGACATCCTAATGATTCTCCTGCGCGCTTCTAAAGCACCTTCGTCCATCCGACCTCCCAACCATCGAAAAACATATGTTCGATTTCAAACCAATCAATCCACACACTCCTCCGAAAAAAGCATCATCCCCCAGCGAAAAACTATCCCCAATACATCATCCAACCTTCTCTACGCGTAATCCCCCCTCGTCGCCAAACAAAAAAAAATCCCTCTCTCTCTCTCTCACTCACTTTCCCTCTCCTCATTCTCTCTTCCGCACAATCGTGGCTGTTTGGCGCCGGCGGCGGGGGCGCCCCCCTCCCCCCCGCGACTAAGGGCGCGCGCGCGCGAATCCATCCCCCCCGCGAGCGAGCGCGCGCCGCTGCGCCAGAGGAGCAGGCGTGCCAACCCGTGTCAGGTGCCCGCGCCACGCGGTCGCCCGCCGCAGTCGGCCGTCGCGCTTATCGCCCCAAAACATCCCCCGCTCTCGCCTCGCGCCGCCTCTCTCCGTAGGCTCGCTCACTCGCTCGCGCCAGTCTTGGGAGTATAAGTGCGCGGTGCCGAGGGGACGAGAGAGGAGGTGCGACGCACACTGTGAGGAGGGAACATTATATACTTGTGATAATCGTAAGGTGGAGTAGAGTGCGCGCACGCGGGTGCGTTGCCGATCGCGCGCGTGCGTCCGCTAGTCAGCTGATTCGAGCCGGCGGTCGGGCTTTTTGTTGTTGATGCGGACGGTTCGGTGTGCAGTTGTGAGTTTTTGTCTCGTGTGGTTGAAGGAAAGATTGGAAATTGGTGGAAAGTGCAGGGACCATGTGTTTTTGAAGGTTTGCTTTTGTAAAATCTCAATGTTAAAGTGGTGGCGTTGTTATTCAAAGTTGTAGTCACTTACTTTACGGATTCTCCGGGTGTTATGAGCGATATGTTTTTCTTTTTTTCTTATGATTAAGGGTATTTTATTAGTGATGACCTAAAACAAAAAGCTATTTTTACGTTTATTTACAAATTACTCTATTTTTATTTTTTATTTTTTTTTTCTTTCAGTAACTTACGCAGTATAAGAGGAATTTATTCTCGCCTGAATATTCTGTACTAGTAATTAATTTAAAATTTTTTGCAGCGAACAATTTTTATTAGCGGGAAATTACTAGCAATATATCAGTACCTGTCGCGAAGTTTCGTGTCTATTGCAACCAGCTAACAGAAAACTAAATTCGCACTTTTACGACGCAATAAAATATATGTACGTAATGAACGTCATCTGAATTTCACCTAGTGACAACAATTTCACGGGAGAAATAGAATTGTCTGTTTGCGCAAGATTGCTCCAGTTGATAATTTTAATTTATGCGTTATATAATAATTTCCAATTGTTTTGTGCCCGCGTGCGTGGAAGCGTAATTGGAAAGTAGCCGTGAATGCAGTCACGCGCACATAAAACGAACTTTTATTGCCCTAAAAAATGTCTTTTCACGGTAAGCAATAAATGAACGCCATTGCAGATACAAACAATAATATACTTTCCATTTAATTTGAAAAAATAATGTAAAAAAACTCACCGCTCTAATTTTAGACCTCGACATTAATTAAATCAGAACTATCCAACAGCTTTAATTATAATCCGCAAGCGACATATACCACGCCGCATTGTTACACCCACGAACTTAATCAATCAATCAAACCTACCGGGCTCACCACTTCGCTCCGCCACTTTCTCAATCTCTTCCATCCCGAAACAATTTTCATCCGCCGCCCATTTGTTTCAGTAGCGGAAGTGGAGGCAGATTTCCGCGCACGGATACATATACCGGCGCGCAAAACGCTGCCCACGCGTGCTCCTCTAAATATCCAATAAAACCGCTCCGGCGACGTATAAAATCGACGCGGCCGAAAATGTATTCGTCACCGCGCGCGTAGACGACGCGACGTGTGCGATATAATCAGGGCTGCAGCGGTTCGGTTATTACGAGCGCGCGCGACCCGCGTGCACCAGTGCGGAGAACGTAAACAACGTTTTTCAACGCGAGTGACTCCCCGCGCACGCGAGGTACTGGATATTCCTGTGAGGCTGGAGGAAGTCGAGTGATCGCTGAGAAGGTACGAGCAGTTTGAGAGGTGAGTGAGAGAGATATTTTTCATGTTTTGCGTGGGAAATAGTAAATTTAATGCGTATGGATGTGGAAGAAAATTCGAAATGAATTTTATTGTTGGCGATTTTTTTATGTTTGTTAACCAGTCATTAATCTTTTTCATAAGTATAAGACTACATTGGTAATGTAATGTGAATTCATTTGTATAAAAAGCGAACTCAAAATTGTAAATTAATTTTCATTTCGTGCTTTCCAACTCATTTCTCTTTTTTTTGCTCTACTTTGTAAGTAGAATCGAAACAAAGATAAATTACTAGCGAATAAAAATAAAACTTGACAAATGACAATTCATTTCGATCTAAGTGACATTCCATACATATACATTTTCCTTTTTTCCTATTCTTAGAAAGTCATTATGTTTCAGTGTTCAAATAAAAACTTGATCATTAATAATCATCTTCGGTCTATTAAGTCATAATTAATTAGAATCGAAAATTATTTTTTTGTTCGTTAAATTCATACTTTCTTTGCCAGCTGAGATTTTATACAATAG